>CAMZMU010000096.1:77064416-77304794 GCA_947311845.1 Poa pratensis | reverse complement strand
CAAGCAAAAATTGCAGCTTTCTTTTGACAATATTACGGAAGTTCCATTCTGTTATATGCAGAGGGCGAAGTTCTTCAAAATCATCAAGCATCCGAATAGCTGAGTTGCAGTTTTCAATAAGGTGGGAAATGACCGAAATACTAGTGCTCCTAAATACGAAGGGCTTTGCGCAAGAGTTTTAGTTTAGCAGAGATACATCGTGCAGCATCGCCAGGGCAATGAATCTGCCAAATCCGTTGCACAACGTTGATACGTCTCAAACGTATCTATAATTTTTGATGTTCCATCCTTATTTTATACATATTGCTACATGTTTTATATACACTTCATAGCATTTTTATGCATTTTCTGGGACTAACCTATTAACAAGATGCCACATTGTTAGTTCCTGTTTTCTGCTGTTTTTCCGTTTCAGAAAAGCAAGTCAGGAAATATTCTCGTAATTGGACGAAAATCAAAGGAGCCCAGTTTTTCACCGACACGAAGACGAAGTCCGAAGGGCGCACGAAGAAGCGACCCAGGGGAGCCTGATACGTCTCAAACGTATCTATAATTTCTGATGTTCCATGTTGATATTATTCCAATTGTTACATGTTTTACATACACTTCATAGCATTTTTATGCATTTTCTGGGACTAACCTATTAACAAGATGCCACAGTGCCAGTTCCTGTTTTCTGCTGTTTTTGTATTTCAGAAAAACTGTTCTGGAAATATTCTCGGAATTG
Source organism: Poa pratensis (assembly GCA_947311845.1). Taxonomy (NCBI): domain Eukaryota; kingdom Viridiplantae; phylum Streptophyta; class Magnoliopsida; order Poales; family Poaceae; genus Poa; species Poa pratensis. The sequence goes on along the minus strand of CAMZMU010000096.1, from coordinate 77,304,067 downwards.
GACGAAACCTGGACAGGACCTCCTATTTTTCCAACACGTACACGAAGTCCGAAGGAGAGACGGAGGCGAGGAGGGCGCCACACCCTAGGGCGGCGCGGCCCCCCTCCAACCGCGCCGTGGTGGGGTGTGGGCCCCTCGAGTCGCTCCAGCCGCCGCCCTTTCGCCTATTTATTCATCTTCACGGGAAAACCCTAGACACCCGAGCCTCCATCCACGAAGAGTTCCGTAGCTCCGCCGCCACCAAAAACCAAGTTTCGGGGGTCAGAATTTCCTGTTCCGGCACCCTGCCGGACGGGGATTGACCCCCGGAGCCATCTCCATCGACCACGCCACCTCCACTTCGACTCCATGATGGTTTGTGAGTAGTTCCCCCATGGACTACGGGTTCTAGCTGTAGCTAGTTGGTACTCTCTCTCCCATGTACTTCAATACAATGATCTCATGAGCTGTCTTACATGATTGAGATCCATCTGATGTAATCGGTGTTGTGTTTGTTGGGATCCGATGAATTGTTACATTATGATCAGTCTATCTATTAAAGTTTGTGAAGTTATTGTTGCTGCAATCTTGTTGTGTTTAATGCTTGTCACTAGTGCACGAGTGGCGATCTTAGATTTAAGCTCTATAATTATTGCTTAGATTGTATCTACAAGTTGTTTGCACATGTCCTTGTCCGGAACCCGAGGCCCCGGAGTGACAGCAACTGGGATAACTGGAGGGGATGGTTTTGACATGAGGATCACATGTTTTCACTAAGTGCAATGCTTTGCTCCGGTGCTCTATTAAAAGGAGCACCTTAATTACCAGTAGTTTCCCTTGAGGCCCCGCTGCAAACGGGCTGGTAGGACAAAAGATGTTATGCAAGTTTCTCATTGCGAGCACGTATGACTATATATGGAAAACATGCCTACATAATTAATAGACGGATGTTCGTCTTAATGCTATTTCAATTCTATCAATTGCCCAACTGTAATTTGTTCACCCAACACTTGTTCTTGGAGAGTTACCACTAGTGTAGATAGCTGGGAACCCCGGTCCATCTGTCATCATCATTGCTTTAGTCCACAACTCCACATCAACTATTTCTGTGCCATTGCTTCTGTGTTACTGTTACTATTGCTCTCATATTACTGCTGCTTTCACATCACCCCTGTTACTAGTGCTTTTCCAGGTGCAGCTGAATTGACAACTCAGCTGTTAAGGCTTAAGTATTCTTTGTCTCCCCTTGTGTCGAATCAATAAATTTGGGTTTTACTTCCCTCGAAGACTGTTGCGATCCCTATACTTGTGGGTCATCAAGACTATTTTCTGGCGCCGTTGCCGGGGAGCATAGCTCTACTCATAAGTTCACCTGGGGAGTACACTACCTATCTCTCTGTTTTTATTTTATTTTGTTTTGTCTAGTTTACTTTTGTCTAGTTTTATTGTGCTTAGTTTACTTTTGTTTAGTTTATTTCTGTCTAGTTTATTTCTGTTTAGTTTTATTTTTCATATACCCGAAAATCCATAAAAATTTAAAAACCGAAAATCTAAAAAAAAACTGTTGCTATGGAAGAACATGCTAGAACCTCTATGTTTATGAAAGCTAAAGAATCATATATAAAGTATAGAGAATCAAGAGAGGGTAAAATCATAAGAGGCATGTTAAAAAAGTTAAATCAAATTGCTGAAATTTTGCTTGAACGCCATGATATAAATTGTTGCTCTGAACAGGATACTAAACATCTTAAATTTCAATGTGGCTTCAGTAAAGAAGTTTTAATTATGAACTATCATTGGAATAACTATATTCATCTTGGATTTGAAGAAGTAGAACAATTTGTTTTACTTATGGGAGCTTCTGAAATAGATTCATTCATGGCTAAAAATTATGAAACTTGTGTTGCTTGTAATAAACTTAAAGAAACGGTCTCTTTTATCCTTGATTATTGCCTAGAAAATTTCAGCAATAATTGTTATATCATTGATTATAAAGGGAGACTCATTCATGCACAAGAATGTACTCACAATTTGCAGGAACCTGTGGAAGAAGAAACTGCTGAAGCTGAAAGCTCATTGGATGAAAAAGAGGAGGAGAGTGATGAACAAAAGAAGGAAGAATGGATTAGCTACCCATGCCTACCTTCTAATGAGAGTAACTCTTCATCTCTTACACTATTTGATTGCCCTCCATGCTTACCAAAGGAGAATGAATGTTATGTTCCTGTGGATTCTCTTGAAGTATTCCCTATGAATGAAACTTGTGGAAATGATTATGCTACTGTTACTTATGATAATCCATGCTATTTTGATAAATCTTATGATAATCCTTTATTTGTGCGTAATTTCGAAATGCATGGTAATGAGAAAGTTTGTTTAGAAAATGTTTATGATAAAGCTCTAGATGATGGTCCTATATTGCTTGATAATATTATGTATTCTACTAATGAAAATGGGATTGGAGAGGTCTTGACTTTATCTAGGTGGAGTCCCATACCTCTTGAGAATGATCAATCATCTTGTTATAAAATTGTTAAAAGTGGGTTTGAAAGTTTTAATCCCATTATTTTTGAGCTTGATAAAAATTATGTGTTTGTAGATCATGAAAAGAATGCTTTATGCGATAATTATATTGTTGAGTTTGTTCATGATGCTACTGAAAATTATTATGAGAGAGGAAAATATGGTTGTAGAAATTTTCATGGTACTAAAACACCTCTCTATATGCTGAAAGTTTTGAAGTTACTCTTGTTTTATCTTCCTATGCTTGTCACTTTGTTCTTTATGAATTTATTTGGGTACAAGATTCCTATCATAGGAAGTGGGTTAGACTTAAATGTGTTTCGAATTTGCTTCTTGATGCTCCTTTTGCTTCATTTTTTTATTCTCTTGTGAGCATCATTAAAACTATCAAGCCTAGCTAAAAGGCATTAAAGAAAAGCTCTTATGGGAGACAACCCATTGTTTTATTTCTGCAATTTTTCTTTATTTGAGTCAAGGTTTTGTTTACTTCTGTAACAATCCCTTTGTATCCTTTATTTTATCGCATTGTTGTGCCAAGAAGAGTCTCTAATGATTAGATGATGCTAGATTTGGATTTCTGCGCAGGAACAGATTTCTGCTGTTCACCGTTTCACTTTTCTAAAATCACCAGAAAATCTTTTAAATCTGCAAATTTTGTGCGTGATCCTCAGATATGTACGCATCTTTCATTAGTTTCGAGTTTTCTGATTTGAGCAACGGAAGTGCCTCGGAAAAATTCATCTTTACTGGCTGTTCTGTTTTGACAGATTCTGTCTCTTTTTTTGCATTGTCTCTTGTGGGCTTTAAGCAAGGCTCTCTAGACGTGGAGGGTTGTAGCTAATTTTTATTGAGTTCTTGCAATGTGTCACAACAGAACCAAAGTGGATTAAAGTTTTTGAGTACTAACCCCTCTAATGAAGTTTATGAGAAGTTTGATGTGGCGGAAGTTTTCAAGGGTAGAGAAAGAGTGATATAATAGGATGAAGAAGAGTGAAGAGCTTAAGCTTGGGGAGGCTCCCATGGATCTCCCCTGCATATTTCAAGAAGACTCAAGCGTCTCTAAGCTTGGGGATGCCCAAGGCATCCCTTCTTCATCGTCAAAATTATCAGGTCATCTCTAGTGAAACTATATTTTAATTCTTTCACATCATATGTGCTTTACTTGGAGCGTCTGTGTGCTTTTATTTTCAGTATTTTATTTTTCTTATGATCAACTTGATTGGACCCTAGCATTCTTGATTGGGAGAGAGACACGCTCCGCTTTTTCATATGAATATCCTATTCTTCACTTATACTTGTTGAGTATTCTTGTCTAGCTATTGCTATGTTTTAGCTCCTGTTTTGCATGCATCTCTTATTCAGAGCTGTTAGTTCTTTTAAAGAAAGTACTCTCTTGCTTCACTTATAATTGTTTGGAGAGTTTATGTTGAAATAAGTTGATTGGTGTTTGGTTGGAACAGAAAATGCTGCATGTGGTAGATGGTATAATGGAAAAAGCTTACATATTCTTGTATATCACTGTATTGGATAATTTATACTTGTCAATTGTTTTGAGTTATCAAGTAGTTCATGTTTAAGCTTTTGTATCATGTAGTTAAAACCTATTAATGAAGAACTACCGTAAAGCTCATTGAAATTTGGTTTGCATGATTGGTATCTCTAAGGTCTAGATATTTTCTAGTAAAAGGGTTTGGTTAACAAGGAAGACAGTGTAGAGTCTTATAATGCTTGCAATATGTTTTCATATAAGTCTTGTTGTCGGTTGATATCCTGTGTTTGCTTCAAATAACCTTGCTAGCCTAAACTCTGTACTGAGAGGGAATGCTTCTCGTGCATCCAAAACCTTGAGCCAAAATCCATGCCATTTGTGTCCACCATAACTACCTATATGTGGTATTTCCTTGCCACTCCAAGTAAATTTTTCATGTGCTACCTTTAAACTATTCAAAATTATTACTCCATTTTGTGTCAATGTTTACCAAGCTCATGAGGATGGGGTGGATGTCTTTATGTCAACTGTCAAACAGACTTTACCACCGGACTAGCAGCATATACATCCGCTTATCCATTAATTTTGCAAAAAGAGCTGGCAAATGGGGTGCCCAGTCCCAATTAATTACAACTTTAACCGCTTAATTCTCTTCACATTTTTGCCCTGATTTATCAGTCAAGCAATGACAAACAGTGAAATATCTGCATGTGTAAACAAAAGAGAAGGGATGATCTGCCTTGCTGGTAGAAATAACGTCCTTCATGGGAGCCGCTCTTAAAAGTCTGGTTGGCAGGGGTCATATTGTACTTTTCCATTTTCTGATTCGTTGACAATTAACAAACACCTCCCAAAACTTATTTTTACTCTCTATATGATTTCAAAAACTTAAAAAGCTCTAGCACATGATTTAATCCCTGCTTCCCTCTGCGAAGGGCCTTTCTTTTACTTTTATGTTGAGTCAGTTTTCCTACTTCTTTCTATCTCAGAAGCAAACACTAGTGTCAACTTTGGTGCAACAATTTTTATATGCTTGTATATTGCACTTATTATATTGCTTTGTGTTGACAAATATCCATGAGATATATATGTTGAAAGTTGAAAGCAATTGCTGAAGCTTAAATCTTCCTTTGTGTTGGTTAAATACCTTTTACTTAGAATATTGCTTTATGAGTTAACTCTTATGCAAAACTCTTTGATGCTTGTCTCGAAAGTACTTTCATGAAAAGTTTTTGCTTATATGATTCAGTTGTTTGCTCATTATCTACTTGCTAGCAAACTATAGACCATTGACCTGGATCACTTCATTCATAACATGTGCTTTACAATACTATTTGATCAAGATTATGATGGTAGCATGTCACCTCAGAAATTATTTTGTTTTTATCGTTTTACCTACTCGAGGACGAGTAGAACTAAGCTTGGGGATGCTTGATACGTCTCAAACGTATCTATAATTTCTGATGTTCCATGTTGATATTATACCAATTGTTACATGTTTTACATACACTTCATAGCATTTTTATGCATTTTCTGGGACTAACCTATTAACAAGATGCCACAGTGCCAGTTCCTGTTTTCTGCTGTTTTTGTATTTCAGAAAAGCTGTTCTGGAAATATTCTCGGAATTGGACGAAACCTGGACAGGACCTCCTATTTTTCCAACACGTACACGAAGTCCGAAGGAGAGACGGAGGCGACCGAGGAGGGCGCCACACCCTAGGGCGGCGCGGCCCCCCTCCAACCGCGCCGTGGTGGGGTGTGGGCCCCTCGGGTGGCTCCAGCCGCCGCCCTTTCGCCTATTTATTCATCTTCACGGGAAAACCCTAGACACCGAGCCTCCATCCACGAAGAGTTCCGTAGCTCTGCCGCCACCAAAAACCAAGTTTCGGGGGTCAGAAGTTCCTGTTCCGGCACCCTGCCGGACGGGATTGACCCCCGGAGCCATCTCCATCGACCACGCCACCTCCACTTCGACTCCATGATGGTTTGTGAGTAGTTCCCCCATGGACTACGGGTTCTAGCTGTAGCTAGTTGGTACTCTCTCTCCCATGTACTTCAATACAATGATCTCATGAGCTGCCTTACATGATTGAGATCATCTGATGTAATCGGTGTTGTGTTTGTTGGGATCCGATGAATTGTTACATTATGATCAGTCTATCTATTAAAGTTTGTGAAGTTATTGTTGCTGCAATCTTGTTGTGTTTAATGCTTGTCACTAGTGCACGAGTGGCATGATCTTAGATTTAAGCTCTATAATTATTGCTTAGATTGTATCTACAAGTTGTTTGCACATGTCCTTGTCCGGAACCCGAGGCCCCGGAGTGACAGCAACTGGGATAACTGGAGGGGATGGTTTTGACATGAGGATCACATGTTTTCACTAAGTGCTAATGCTTTGCTCCGGTGCTCTATTAAAAGGAGCACCTTAATTACCAGTAGTTTCCCTTGAGGCCCCGCTGCAAACGGGCTGGTAGGACAAAAGATGTTATGCAAGTTTCTCATTGCGAGCACGTATGACTATATATGGAAAACATGCCTACATAATTAATAGACCGGATGTTCTGTCTTAATGCTATTTCAATTCTATCAATTGCCCAACTGTAATTTGTTCACCCAACACTTGTTCTTGGAGAGTTACCACTAGTGTAGATAGCTGGGAACCCCGGTCCATCTGTCATCATCATTGCTTTCCGGTCCAATACACGCCATCAACTATTTCGTGTGCCATTGCCTCTGTGTTACTGTTACTATTGCTCTCATATTACTGCTGCTTTCACACCCCTGTTACTAGTGCTTTTCCAGGTGCAGCTGAATTGACAACTCAGCTGTTAAGGCTTATAAGTATTCTTTGTCTCCCCTTGTGTCGAATCAATAAATTTGGGTTTTACTTCCCTCGAAGACTGTTGCGATCCCCTATACTGGTGGGTCATCAGAGCCAAACACCACTAGGGCGCGGCCCCCCTGCCTAGCGCGCCATGGTGGTGTGTGGAGCCCTCGGCTGGCCCCACGCGCCGCCCTTTCGCCTATATATTGCCTCCGTCCCGAAAACCCTAAATACCTGAGCATTATTCCACGAAAAGTTCCGTCGTCGCCGCCGTCGTCAACCCTAGTTTGGGAGGGTTCTGATGCTCTTCCCGGCACCCTGCCGGAGAGGGAGATCATCACCGGACGGCTCTACATCACCATGCCCGCCTCCGGAGTGATGCGTGAGTAGTTCATCCTTTGACTACGGGTCCATAGCAGTAGCTAGATGGTTGTCTCTCCACTTTGTGCTATCATGTTTAGATCTTGTGAGCTCCTAACATGATCATTTCATCTTATTGTAATGCTACATGTTGTGTTTGCTGGGATCTGATGAATAGTGATGTTATGATCAATTTGTTTATCAATCTATCTACTGTTTTATTTATGTTCTTGCATGCTCTCCGTTGCTAGTAGATGCTTTAGCCAAGTAGATGCTTGTGACTCCAAGAGGGAGTATTTATGCTCGATAGTGGGTTCATGCCTCCAGTAATCTGGGTGAGTGACAAGAACATCTAAGGTTGTGGATGTGCTGTTGACACTAGGGATCAAACAATTAATGCAGCAAGGGTACTGCTGTTAAGTCTAATGCGTTTGTTTACATTACACACTTTGCTTAATGCAATAATCTGTTGTTTGCAACTTAATACTAACGGGAGACACGCACGCTATCCCGGAAGTGGATTATTTAGGCATGGATGCTGATGGTAAGCGGTCCATGTATTATGTTGTAATGCCCAATAAATACTACAATAAACTATCTTGTCATATATTGCATTGTCATGCGCTTGCTATTTGTCAATTGCCCAGCTGTAATTTGTTTACCCAACATGCATGTTATCTTTTATGGAGAGACACCACTAGTGAACTGTGGACCCCGGTCCATTCTTTTACATTGATAAAAACACCAACTGCAATCATCTGTTCTATGTTACTTTCTGCATTTATTATTATTCTCCACACCATACGTTTAATCATTTTTATTCAGCAAGCCGGGAAGATTGACAACCTTCCTGTTTCGTTGGGGCAAAGTAGTTTTATTGTGTTGTGTGCAGGTCCACGTCAACCACCAAATAATCTGACATTGCGCCGTGCCATATTTTCTGGTGCCGTTGACAACCTTCTGAAGCACTTTTGACTCCTACTGGATTGATAACCTTGGTACATATCAAGGGAAAATTGCTGCTGCACTAAATCATACCTACCTCTTGGGGTCTCCCAACGAACGTGTGTTTTCACGTCATCAAGCACATTTTCTGGCGCCGTTGCCGGGAGTCAAGAGGCTAAAGCAAGGGGAGTCTCACACTTCCAATCTCATTACTTTGATTTTGTCTTGCTTAGTTTATTTTATTTTATCTTGTTTGCTTTTAAAAATCAAAAAACACAAAAAAAAATCTTGCATCTAGTTTATTTCGGTTTTTCTAGCTTTACTTCTTGCTTCGATCATCATGTCTAGCTCTACTCCCTTTAATATTGTACCCCCTTTAAGCGAAATCATTATGTTTGAACAAAAAAATGAGAAACTTTTAAGAAAGCTTGGGAGAGAATGCTAGAACTGCATAGGAAAATGCAACCTAAAATGGATTTGGGAGTTCTCATAAAAAATTTCTACTTTGGTTTATTCTCTTTATACCAGAATGTCCTAGATGTCATGGTAGGGGAAACCTTCTCTGAATATGATGCGGCAAAGGCTTTTAAAATTTTGAATGGATTGGCTATTTTTCCCATGATAGATGAAACTGATGGGTTGGTTACTAGGCTGGATAAAATAGAAAAGTCACTTAATGAATTAAATTTGAATCATAGCCCTAAGGATCAACCCCTTGTCGAACTAAAAAATGATTGGAACCTTTCATTGAGATAAAAATTGGTAGTGAGAAGTTTCGTGCTTATTGTGATCTTGGTTCCACAATGTCCATCATGCCTAAAATGATTTATGATGTTTTAAAATTTGATAACATGGTTGATTATTCAGTTTTTCATTTCCATGCTGATGGCACTATTACAAAGAGTTTAGGGATGATTAATAATGTTGAAGTCACTATTCAAAATAAGACTATCCCAATAAACTTTATGATCCTGGCAAAATCTCCTAATAGTATAGTCCTGGTAGATCATTTTTGAAAAGCAATGGGGGATTTATTAATGCAAGGTACGGATTTATGAAATTTAATGCTCCTATTAATCGAAGGTTCTTCTTCCCAATTAAGAAAGATGACCCTGCTAAAAGGTTGGAAGATTTCACTTTTGTAGATAATACTTGATTCATGCTTTGTGCCTAGCTAAAAGGCGTTAAAGAAAAGCGCTTATGCGAGGCAACCCATTTTATTTTCTGTTATTTTATTTTGTTGAGTCAAGGAATTAGCTTACTTCTGTAATAATTCCTTTGTATATTTTATTTTTCGTTTTGTTGTGCCAAGAAGTGCCTCTAATAGCAAGATAGCACTAAAAGTTTAGTTTGATGTCCAGAAACAGATTTTTGTGCCTCACGGTAAAAATTCGTGAAAAATCACGAAACAGTATTTTAATCTGCAAATTTTTGTGCAGAAGCCTGAGCTTTTTACCTATCTTTCGTTAGTTCAGTGTTTTCTGATTTGAGTGGCGTAAGTGCCTTGAAAAAATTCGTCTTCAAGGACTTTTCTGGTTTTGATAGATTCTGTTTAGTTTTGCATTCTCTCTTTTACAAGTGTTAAGTGAAATTCTTTAAAGGTGGAAGAGCTTCACATAAGGCTAGTAAACAGTAGCTAATGTTTAAAATGATGTTTATAATGTGTCTTTACAGAACCAAGTGAGATTATGATTTGATGCACTAACCCTCTAATGAAGTTTACTCTGAGTTTGGTGTGAAGGAAGTTTTCAAGTATTAAGAGAGAAGGGTGATAAAATAAGATCAAGAGTGAAGAACTTAAGCTTGGGGAGGCTCCCCTAGACCTCCCCAACATATTTCAAGAAGACTCAAGCGTCTAAGCTTGGGATGCCCAAGGGATCCCCTTGTTCATCGACAAATTATCAGGTCATCTCTAGTGAGACTATATTTTTATTTCTTCACATTTTAAGTGATGTTCTTGGAGCGTCTGTGTGTTTTATTTTCAGTTTGTTTATGATTTGTTCTCTGGTCATAACTAGTTGGACCCTAGCACTCTTGTTTGGGAGAGAGACACGCTCCGCTTTTTCATTAGAATACTCCTATTCTTCACTTATACTTGTTGAGTATTCTTGTCTAGCGCTGCTATGCTTCTAGCTCTTGTTTTTCATGTATCTCTTGTTCAGAGCTATTAGTTCTTTTGAAGAAAGTACTCTCTTGCTTCACTTATATTTGTTTGGAGAGTTGTTAAATAAATTGATTGGTGTTTGGTTGGAACAGAAAATGCTATGCATGTGGTAATGGTATAAAGAAAATGCTTACATAGTCTTGTAGATCATTTGTTTTGAGTAACTTGATACTTTTCAATTGTTTTGAGTTATCAAGTAAGTAATGTTTAAACTTGTGTATCATGTAAGTAAAGGCTCATTAGTGAAGAACTACCTTTAAAGCTTGAAGTTATTTGATTTGTCATAATTGGTAGTTCCAAAGTCTAGATATTTTTTGTTAAAAGGATGCTTTGGTTAACAAGGAAGACAGTGTGGAGTCTTATAGTTTTTCTTATATGTTCATCTATGGTTCTTTTATACCGGTTGACGTTATGTGTTTGCTTAAAATAACCTTGCTAGCCTAAACTCTGTACTGAGAGGGAATGCTTCTCATGCATCCAAAACCCTGAGCCAAAATCCATGCCATCTGTGTCCACCATACCTACCTATATGTGGTATTTTCTTGCCACTCCAAGTAAATTTGTCATGTGCTACCTTTAAATTATTCAAAACTTTTACTACTTCTTATTTGTGTCTCTGTTTACCAGCTCATGAGGAAGTAGTAGATCATCTTTATTACACTTGTCAATCAGACTTTACTCCAGACTAGCAGCTTACATATGCTTATCTATAATTTTGCAAAAAGAGCTGACAACGGGGTGCCCAGCCCCTTAATTTACAACTTTCATCATAAACTCTCCTCACATTTTGTTCCTGAGCATTCAGTCAAACATCTGCATGTGTAAACAAAGGAGAAAAGATGAATGATCTGCTTGCTACAGAAATAACGTTCCTCAATGGGAGCCGCTCTTAAAAAGTCTGGTTGGCAGGGGTAATACTGTATTGTTTGCTACCATTCGTTGACCATTAACATGCACCTCTCAAAATATATTTTTACTCTCTATATGATTTCAAAAACTAAAAAGCTCTAGCACATGACTTAATCCCTGCTTCCCTCTGTGAAGGGCCTTTCTTTTACTTTTATGTTGAGTCAGTTTTCCTACTCCTATCTATTCTCCACAAGCAAACACTAGTGTCAACTTTGGTACAAGAATTGTTATATGTTAGCATATTAGACTAATTATGCTACTTTGTGTTGACAATATCCATGAGATAAATATGTTGAAAGTTGAAGCAAATGCTGAAACTTAAATCTTTCTTTGTGTTGGTCAAACACTTTTAATTCGAAAATGTTGCTTGGTGAGCTAACTTTTATGCAAATTCTCATAGCTCATGTCTCCAAAGTACTATCCACGAAAGTTTTTTTTACTTGTATGATATATTATGTTTACTCCTTGTTTACTTTTTAGCAACTATAGACAATTGTCTTGGATCACTTCATTCAGTTCATGTGCCTTACACTACTATTTGATCAAGATTATGTTGGTAGCATCTCACTCCAAAAATTATATTATTATCGTTTAGCTACTCGAGGACGAGTAGGAACTAAGCTTGGGGATGCTGATACGTCTCAAACGTATCTATAATTTTTGATGTTCCATGCTTTTTTATACATATTGCTACATGTTTTATATACACTTCATAGCATTTTTATGCATTTTCTGGGACTAACCTATTAACAAGATCCCACAGTGCCAGTTCTTGTTTTCTGCTGTTTTTCCGTTTCAGAAAAGCTAGTCAGGAAAAATTCTCGGAATTGGACGAAAATCAACGGAGCCCAGTTTTTCACCGACACGAAGACGAAATCCGAAGGGCGCACGAAGAGGCGACCCAGGGGAGCCAAACACCACTAGGGCGTGGCCCCCCTACCTGGCGCGCCGTGGTGGTGTGTGGGGCCCTCGGCTGGCCCCACGCGCCGCCCTTTCGCCTATATATTGCCTCCGTCCTGAAAACCCTAAATACCCGAGCATTATTCCACGAAAAGTTCCGTCGCCACCGCCTTCGTCAACCCTAGTTCGGGAGGTTCTGAAGCTCTTCCCGGCACCCTGCCGGAGAGGGAGATCATCACCGGAGGGCTCTACATCACCATGCCCGCCTCCGGAGTGATGCGTGAGTACTTCATCCTTGGACTACGGGTCCATAGCAGTAGCTAGATGGTTGTCTCTCCACTTTGTGCCATCATGTTTAGATCTTGTGAGCTGCCTAACATGATCAAGATCATCTTATTGTAATGCTACATGTTGTGTTTGCTGGGATCCGATGAATAGTGATGTTATGATCAAGTTGTTTATCAATCTATCTACTGTTTTATTTATATTCTTGCATGCTCTCCGTTGCTAGTAGATGCTTTGGCCAAGTAGATGCTTGTGACTCCAAGAGGGAGTATTTATGCTCGATAGTGGGTTCATGCCTACAGTAATCTGGGTGAGTGACAAGAACATCTAAGGTTGTGGATGTGCTGTTGACACTAGGGATCAAATAATTAATGCTTAGCTTAAGGGTACTGCTGTTAAGTCTAATGCGTTTGTTTACATTACACACTTTGCTTAATGCAATAATCTGTTGCTTGCAACTTAATACTAACGGGAAACACGGATGCTATCGCGGAAGTGGATTATTTAGGCATGGATGCAACTGGTAAGCGGTCCATGTATTATGTTGTAATGCCCAATAAATACTACAGTAAACTATCTTGTCATATACTGCATTGTCATCCGCTTGCTATTTGTCAATTGCCCAGCTGTAATTTGTTTACCCAACATGCATGTTATCTTTTATGGAGAGACACCACTAGTGAACTGTGGACCCCGGTCCATTCTCCACCAACTGCAATCATCTGTTCTCTCTTACTTTTTGCATTTACTATTATTCTCCACACCATACGTTTAATCCTTTGTATTCAGCAAGCCGGGAAGATTGACAACTTCCTGTTTCGTTGGGGCAAAGTAGTTTTATTGTGTTGTGTGCATGTCCACGTCAACCACCAAATCATCTGACATTGTGCCGTGCCATATTTTCTGGTACCGTTGACAACCTTCTGAAGCACTTTTGACTCCTACTAGATTGATAACCTTGGTAGATATCAAGGGAAAATTGCTGCTGCACTACATCATACCTTCCTCTTGGGGTCTCCCAACGAACGTGTGTTTTCACGTCATCACCATGGCAACCAGACTTTTTAAGAGCGACTCCCATTGAGGAACGTTATTTCTGCAGCAAGCAGATCATTCCTCTTTTCTCCTTTGTTTACACATGCAGAAATTTGACTGAATGCTCAGGAACAAAATGTGAGGAGGGTTTTTTGGTGGATGTTGTAAATTATCTTTTATGGGGCTGGGCACCCCGCTACCAGCACTTTTTGTAAAATTATAGACAAGCAGATGAAGCATGCAAGTCAAGAGTAAAATCTGTTTGACAAGTGTAATAAAGATTATCTACCACTTCCTCATGAGCTTGAAACAGAGACAAAATAGGAGTAGTAACAATTCTGAATATTTTAAAGGTAGCACATGACCAATTTACTTGGAGTGGTGGTGAAATACCACATATAGGTAGGTATGGTGGACACAGATGGCATGGATTTTGGCTCAAGGTTTTGGATGCACAAGCAGCATTCTCGCTTAGTACAGAGTTTTAGGCTAGCAAGGTTTTTTAAGCAAACACATGATGTCAACCGGTACAAAAGGTAACCACATGATGAACATTAAGAGAAACTACAAGACTCCACACTGTCTTCCTTGTTAACCAAAACAACTTTAAAAAAGGAAGTATCTAGACTTCGGAACTACCAAGTATGACAAACCAAACAACTTCAAGCTTTTAATGGTAGTTCTTCACTAGTGAGCCTTTACTTACATGATACACAAGTTTAAACATTACTTAATTGATAACTCAAAACAATTGACAAGTATCAAGTTACTCAAGACATAAGATCTACAAGACATGTAAGTTTTTTCTTTATACCATTACCACATGCATAGCATTTTCTGTTCCAACCAAACACCAATCAACTTATTTGAACAAATCTCCAAACAAATATAAGTGAAGCAAGAGAGTACTTTCTACAAAATAACTAATAGCTCTGAACAAGAGATACATGAAAAACAAGAGCTAGAAGCTAACAAAGCAAACAAAATACTCAACAAGTATAAATGAAGAACATGAGTATTCCATGAAAAAGCGGAGTGTGTCTCTCTCCCAAACAAGAATGATAGGATTCAACTTAGTTATGATCAGAGAACAAAACGTAAACAAACTGAAAATAAAAGCACACAGACGCTCCAAGAACAACACATAAAGTGTGAAGCAATAAAAATATAGTCTCACTAGAGATGACTGATAATTTTGTTGATGAAGAAGGGGATGCCTTGGGCATCCTCAAGATTAGATGCTTGAGTCTTCTTGAAATATGCAGAGGAGGTCCATGGGGGCCTCCCCAAGCTTAAGCTTTTCACACTTCTTAATCTTCTTCTATCATTCTTCTCACTTAATACTTGAAAACTTCCTTCACATAAAACTTCTCATAAACTTCATTGGAGGGTTAGTGCATCAAAACATAGGTCAACTTGGTTATGTAAAGACACATTGCAAAAACTCATTTTAAACATTAGCTACTGTTACTAGCCTTAGGTGATGCTCTCCCCCCTTGGAGAACCTCACTCAACACTCATAAAAGAGAGAATGTAAAATAAAGACATAATCTGTCAAAACCAGAACAGTCCGTAAAGAAGAATTTTTTCGAGGCACTTACGTTGCTCAAATCAGAAAATGATAAACTAACGAAAGATAGATATAAAGCTCAGGTTTCTGCAAAAAAAAATCCAGAACAAAAACGTTCCGTGAATTTTTGGATATCGTACAGTGAGGAAAAGAAATCTGTTTCTGGACAGCAAACAAAACTTCAACACTTTCTTGCAATTAGAGGCTCTTGGCAGAACAAACAAAAATAAAAAGATACAAATGAGTTGTTACAGTAGAAATCAACACCTTGACTCAAGAGAAAAAGAAAACAACATAAAATAAAAATGGGTTGCCTCGCATAAGCGCTTCTCTTTAACGACTTTTAGCTAGGCACAAAGCAAGAATCAAGTATTGTCAAATTTGCAACATTAAAATCATCAAGAACTTCTTATAAGATGCAACTTGTCGTACCAAGAGGGCTTTTTGAAGGTCATATAACATTAAATCCTTGGAATAAAGCTTAAAGAGTTTTGTTTTTCCAATGCATGACTCACTAGCAAGTTCCGGAAAAACTTTTTTAAATTCTAAGATATCAGGTGGTGTAGATTTCGGTTGGGGACCCTTTGGCACATAAATAAATTTGGGTTCTCTAGCTAGTGGAACCTCTTGCTTTTTAGGCTTTAAAAAAGAAAAAGTGGTACTTAAAGTATCAATAACTTCCTCTTGTTTGCCAATTCTCAAAATTCGATCATCTTTGATCTTACTAGTTTCTAAAACAATAATCCTTTCATTAATATTTTCTAAAGACTCATCAAACTTACTAGTATTATCAAGGAGTTTCTTATCTACTTCATTTATCTTATCCATGCTTGGCAAAATTTTCCCTATGAGGTCCAGCTTTTCCATAATGTCTTCCAAAGTAACTTCAGTTTTAGTATTATTAATAGGTGGGGTTCCAACTAAACTTTCAATGATATTGCATGCCTCTAACGTGGGAGTGCCTAGGAAATTCCCACCTGTCAAGTGTCCAAAACATACCTATACCAATTTGTGATGCCAACATAAAAACTTCTAAGAAGGATTGTGGTGGAATATTTTCCCGGATCTATGATGAGCATCACTAATTCTATACCAGGCATCTTTTAAACTTTCCCCACCTTTTTGCTTAAAAGTACGAACTTCAACCTCATGTGTCATAATATAAGGAGTAGAGCTACCCATGATAACTAAACAAGAGACAAAAAATAGATAAAACCGAAATAAAACTAGGCACTGATTTTTTTTGTAGTTTTTAATTTTTAAGGCGAACAAAATAAAATAAAAATAAACTAAGCAAGATAAAAACAAAGTAAACAGAATGGTGGCGTGTAACTAGCCTTGCTGTAGCTTCCAATTCCCCGGCAACGGCGCCAGAAAAAGTTGCTTGATGACGTGAACACACACGTTCATTGGGAGACCCCAAGAGGAAGGTATGATGTAATCTAGCAGAAGTTTTCCCTTGACTACAAAACCAAGGTTATCGAACCTGTAGGAGTTAGAAGAGCATCAACACGGTGTCAACAATAGCGCCGTTGAAATGTTGTTGACGTGGACCTGCACACAACACAATCAAACTACTTTGCCCCAACGAAACAGGAAGGTTGTCAATCTCCTGGCTTGCTGAATACAGAGGATTAAACATATGGTGTGTAAAATAAATATAAATGTAAAAATGAACAACGAGCAAATGAGTGTAGAGCGTGGTGGAAACGGTGTTTTTATCAGTGTAAAAGAATGGACCGGGGTCCACATTTCACTAGAGGTGTCTCTCCCATAAACAGATAAACATACATGTTCGGTGAACAAATTACTGCTGGGCAATTGACAAATGGCAAATGGCATGACAATGCATATTATGACTAGACAATGTTCATTGTAGTATTTATTGGGCATTAAAACAAGATACATAGACCGCTTGCTAGCTGCATCTATGACTAATAATCCACCCCCGAGATAACATCCGTGTCTCCCGGAGTATTAAGTTGCAAGCAACAGATAATTGCAATAAGTAAAGTGTGTAATGTAAACAATGCAAATGACATGTAGACATAGCAAAGTTGTTTTCTCCCTAGTGGCAACAGAACATCCACAACCTTAGTCGTTTCTGTCATTCGAGCCAGGCTACTGGAGACATGAACCCACTATCTAGCATAAATACCCCCTCTTGGAGACACTAGCATCTACTTGGTCAAAGCACCTACTAGCATTGGAGAGCATGCAAGACATAAATAAAACATAGAGATAAATAGATGAACAACTTGATCATAACTTCACAATTCATTGGATCCTAGCAAACACAACATGTAGCATTACATAAAGATGATCTTGATCATGTTAGGCAGCTCACAAGATCTAAACATGATAGCACAAAGTGGAGAGACAACCATCGAGCTACTGCTATGAACCCGTAGTCCAAAGATGAACTACTCACGCATTAGTCCGGAGGCGGGCATGGTGGTGTAGAGTTAGAGCCTCCGGTGATGATCTCCCCCTCCGGCAGGGTGCCGGGAAGAGCTGCAGAACCCTCCCGAACTAGGGTTGGTGATGGCAGCGGCGACAGAACTTTTCGTGGATTTCTGATCGGGTGTCGAGGGTTTTCGGGGACGAAGCAATTTATAGGCGAAAGGGCGGCGTCAGAGGGGCACCAGGGGGCCCACACGGGCTGAGGGCGAGACCAAGCCCTAGGCCACGCCTAGGGCCCGGCTGCTCCCTCGTGGGTCCCCTCGACTTCTCCTTCAGACAGTGGCTTGGTTCCTTCGTAAAAAAATCTCGTAAATTTCCAGGTCTCTTGGAGAACATTTCCCGACTAAGATTTCTGGAACAAAAAGACAGCCGAAAACATGAACTGACACTGTGGCATCTTGTTAATAGGTTAGTCCCATAAAATGCATAAAAATGATATAAACTCTAAATAAAACATGTAGCATTTGGTATAAAACAATCCTGGAACATCAAAAATTATAGATACGTTTGAGACGTATCACTCATCGGGTGCAGGCATGGTCTACAAATCATCAAGGAGAAATCATCGTCACGACATCCCGGCAACTCGTACCTATGCTCATATTGTCGAAAAAGAGCTCGTGGCAATGGAGGAGGGGCTGACTCTGGTTTGAACTGGACATAGCACCCATTGTCATGGATGCAGAAGCCATAAAACTCATTAGGGAGAGCACATCCAGCAGGTCACGCCACCCCATGCTCGTTAGCTCTATTGTAAGATTAGAGAGAGGGGTATAAAGAAGATTAGTTCGGAGGTTAATAGTAGGATACAAAAATGGAACCCACTTGTCGTGTATAAAATGAAATATAAGTAGGATAAATGAGTCCCGTTTTCGCATCCTTAACTGAACAGCCGTACCGGGAAGAACAGCCTTCTGCAGTGGTGGAGCTAGCTTTGGGCTGTTTTTTGTAAACAAATGGGCCAAAAACCTATAAATAGTAGGCAAATTCTTCAAGGGCTGGGGACGGCCCAGGTTCACCACCACGAAGCTCCGCCACTGGCGGGAGGACCTATATACCGCCCGTTAGGCGGTAAAAGGTTGTGCCGCCTGAAGGACGCACTTCCGCCTGGACAAGTGGGCCGACGCAGGTAAAGTTTTTATTTTCAATCTTTTTTCTTGTTCTTCTCTTTTCCTTTTCCTTTTCCTTTTCCTTTTCGTTTCTTATTTTCTTTTTTTCGAAAAATGCAAATTCGAAAAAAAATCCAACTAAAAATTTGTTCAATTTTTTATATGAACAAATTTCGGATCTGAACAAAATATGATTTTGAACAAATTTCGGAAATGAACAAATTTCGAATTTGAGCAATTTTCGAAATTGAACAAATTTCGAATTTGAACGGATTTCGAATTTGAACAAATTTCGAAAATGAACAAATTTTGAATTTGAACCAATTTTGAATTTGAACAAAAATTTGAATTTGAACAATTTTCGAAAATGAAAAAAAAATCGAATTTGAACGGATTTCGAAAATGAACAAATTTTGAATTTGAACAAAAAATCGAACATGAACAAATTTCGAATTTGAACAATTTTTGAAAAATGAACAAATTTCGAATTTGAACGGATTTTGAATTTGAACAAATTTTGAAAAGGAACAAATTTTGAATTTGAACAGTTTTAAAAATTGAACAAATTTCGAATTTGAACAAAAATTCGAAAATGAATAAATTTTGAATTTGAACGATTTCCGAATTTGAATAATTTTTGAAAAATGAACAAATTTTGAATTTAAACGGATTTCGAATTTGAACAAATTTCGAAAATGAATAAATTTCTGAATTTGAACAAATTTCGAATTTGAACAATTTTTAAAAATTGAGAAAATTTCGAATTTGAACAAATTTCGAAAATAAAAAAATTTCAAATTTGAATAATTTTCAAATGAACAATTTTGAATCTGAAATATTTCAATTCTAACATTTTTTAAATTCATATAAAAATAAAAGTAGAAAAGGAAAAAACAAAAAGAAACAGAAAACAAAGGAAAAGAAAAAAAGAAAAAAAAAAGGAAAAACTTAGCGTATGCACGGCTGCCCCTACTGGGCCGGCCCAGGTAAAAGGTCCCCGTTAGCGGCGCGGGCGATTTGCGCCGCTAACGGGCGGCGTGACTTTCGAGCAGAAATCGCCGACGTGATGAACTCTGATTGTATTCAACCTGTGAGCTAAATAAAATCCCTTTTCCCCTGCGAAAGAAAACCGTCGAGTGCGTCAGCTTCTCGTAGGTCTAATGGCGAAAGGCACAAGCTCTCGAGATAAAAGCTTCTCCTAGGTCCGGCGGCGAAAAGTTGATTTTGGCATCCGGATCCATCTAATTCCTCTCACCTGCATCAGATGGATCCGCCAGTGCATGTTGGAGAAGCAACCTCTGCCTACCCGTAGCCTGTCCACCGCGTCGTATAAATTTTGTGGCTCTCCGTCTCCATGGCAGCAACGGTAGCAGTTTAATAACACTTTCCACGTCCGATGTGTGCAGCAATTTTCCGCACCGCTGGGCGCTGGCTGGAATCGGCTCTCTCAGGTAAGCAATGTGAATTGGTACCAGTGTTTTCTTTATGTATCTTCTCTTTCCCATCTGATCCATGTGCTGCTTCGATCTGGAAAAGGTGAGACCACAATCCTTTTGGGACGATGGAATTCATCCGTAGAAGCATATTGGTCGTCCGTACTAGGGACCTCCTAGAATTTTGATTTGTTGTAGAAACAGTAAATTTTTCCTTTCACAATACTGGAGACATGAACGTGTTGTATGTGCTCATAGATTCCATCTCCCTAATTATTTCAGTAAATTCAATTGCAATTTAGCCGGCAAACTTCAATACTCCCGCTCTACTGAAATTGTTTGGTCACTAAATTTATTTTTTTGCAGGTACACGTTTGTATAAAGGAAAATCAAGTTAATATCTTCAGATTATATATGCAAGACCGATCAGTTAATACGGTAACAAATTTCAAGGTTCATGGAATGATATATGTATTTCTTTTAATTCTACTTTCGTCAAATAAAAGCATGCATATATCATTAAGGAGAAAATAATCCACATTGCTAGAATTTTTTATTCGCACAGTGCAAATATGTTTACATTGTTCGCCAGGTACTCAGTTAGTTTTGTCGAACTTTGAGTGAAGATATTCTTTTGGTAGAATTTCATGGCAATTTTTTGAAAATCTGTACACCATGCACCGTTTGTACAATCAACCGTGCTAATTTCCTCGAATTACTATATTTATGTAGAATTTAACACACCAGGCAATGTTTAATCTTTCAGTTGTTTGATCGAGTATCATTGTTTCTTATACAAAAACCTAAAGACTTTTTAGATAGAATTCTTAAAGACTAGACGTACCAACACAAAAAAAAAATTCTGCCATTGCAATTTTTTTCATGTGTATTGAAAGAAAACGCATTTGAAGACATTACATAACACTATAATAAGTGGGAATATTCCGGTGGATGTTGGAAATAGTTTTGGAGCGCAATATATGCTAGAGTTGGTACAAGTGTTAATACCAGGAGTTGATCCTTTAATTATATTTTTTAGTCCAATGAATGATGGTAGTTATTTTGGCTGGAGAATCATTCTGTTGATGCTACATAAGACGGAGAATTATATTTTCAGTCTTACGAATGATGGTAGTTATTCGTAATTTTCTGCCATTGCAATTCTGGGAAGTTGAATGAGATACAATTTTTAGGAATTTTAATCTTTTCTATATATTTACTTTAAAAATTAATTTAAAATTTGTATTAGTTGCAGCAATTTGAAATATACCTTAATGTTCTATAGTTTAATATTTTCAACCTAATAGTTCATATTTGATTATTAAATTTTCACATAACTTTTGAGTCCTTCGTATTTCACTTTGATTAAATAAATATAGACAATATGTCGATAGCCCCGTCGGAATGCACGGGTTAACGACTAGTGAATGAAGAATCAAATTTAAAATAATTATATTCTGGATCATATTCTGGCATGTTGTGAGATGGTGCTGGTTTAGAGAACTTCCTCTTTTTAGTTGGTAGATGGTTCCACTGTTAGCATTTTGTTAACATATGAAGTGAAAGTTTGCATTTAACATACCATTCCAGTACTCCATCAAGGGTATTTGGCGCTCACTATAATCAAATGTTGCATCTAGATTGGTTAGACATAGTTTATCCTATTGCCAAAGTTGTAGAATTTGTAGAGGGAAAAATATAATATATGAAACCTTGATGACGTAAACAAAGCACTTGAATTAGAATAACCAGAAGCAAGGGGGTTTCCTCAAGATTGGTTTTCCAATATAGTTTGCTATGCTCTCTGGTAAATGGTCAATCGTCATCTTTTCCCAATTAATTGATTACACTTTTTGAACAGTATCTACCAAGCTCAACTATTTTGAGTTTACTGTTATGCCTATAGTAGGGCACAATATTTTTCCTATGGTATATAAAACAAAGCACTGCAAAAATTCTTCTAATGGGAACTTATTGTTAGTCATATTTCTAACAGGGAACTATACGTGATTTCGCTTTTGCTTTTGTCCTTAAGTTCGTTATATAATGCAAATATTCTCCAAGACCTGATGCGATGAAATTCACGGCTTTGCGATGACAGACCCATTCGATTTTCTATGTTTTCAGCATAGTTCTAACAGGTTTACCATCTTTGATTACAAATGATTTAGCATTGACATCATATGTATTTGCCAACAATCGGCACATGTGACGGCTGATGTTGACTGGCTGTATCTACAGTAGGTGCCCAGATTAGAGGCTCTGATGAACGCACGTCGATCGGGTGTTAGCGGTCTGATTATTAATATATAATATGCCAGCTGTGAGCAGGCCCGACTGACCCGCAGGTTGGAAAAAAATGTGTTAGCAAAAACATAGCTAGATTGCAGGCATGTCTTACTTTTTTGCTTGTTTGTTATCTTAAATTGTATAAATGTGATGCATTGCAAAAAATTCTACAAAAGGTATGCCCAGCTTCTATAACAAGAACATTCTTTCGTGGTAAGTCAAGACATTTTTCTACCTCGAGTTGCCACCAAATAAGGTTTCTGTTAGGTACTAGGCATACCTTGAGTAGAATAATTTTGTAATGCATCACATTGGTATAGTCTAAGATAACAAACAAGTAAAAAAGTAAGTTGGGTTTGCAATCTAGCTATGTTTTTTCTAATACATTTATTCTCCAGCCTGTAGGGTAGTTAGCTTCTCACACATATTAACACACGATCAAAGTGCGTTCATCATAACTGTTGATCTGGGGCACCGACTGCAGATACAGCTGGTCAATATCAGGACTCACATGTGCCGATAGTAGCAAATACGTATGATATCAATGTTATAGCATTTGTCATCAAAGATGGTAAACATGTTAGAATTATGCTGAAGGACATAGAAAATCTTATAATGGGTCTGCCATCGCAAGGCCGTGAATTTCATCCATCGGATCCGAGAAAACATTTGCATTATATAACGAACTTAAGGACAAAAGAAAAAAGCAGAATCATGTATAGTTCCCTGCTAAAAAAAGGGTAACAATAAGTTGACATTAGAATAATTTCGCCACTGCTTCGTTTTGTATACAATAGGGAAAATATTGTGCCCTATTATAGGTATAACAGTAAACTCAAAATATTTAGCTTGGTGGATACTATTCAAAAGGTGAAATCAATTAGTTAGGCAAGGCTGATGCTGGACCATTTACTAGAGAGCATAGCAAACTACAAGCTTGGAAAAGCCAATCTTGAGTAAACTCCCATTGCTTCAAATTAATCTAATTCAACTGCTTTCATATTTTTTTCTCACTACAAATTTCCAAAACTTTGGTACTGGAGAAACTGTGTCTAACCAATCTCGGCGGCGTTGGACTATAGTGAGCACCAAATACCCTTGATGCTTACTGGACAGAGGACAAGGCAAGGAAAGCGGACAAAATTGATGAGCTTTATAACTTTGGAGCTGGGGTACGGTACATGCAAACTTTCGTTTCATATGCTAACAGTGCTATATTTTTTCAAATGGTGGAAGACTATATGTAGCCTCCACCAGCTAAAAAGAGCAAATCCTCTATACCAGCACCATCTCACAACATGACAGCATATGATTCACGTGTAGCTAAACGAGCTAAGCATCCACAACGAGTAAGAGCCTTTGAAGTTCGTTTCGGGTCAGGTCTTTCGAAGTTCGGCAATGTACGATATCCTTCTTTGTAGCACGTGTAATAGCCGTCTGGTGCCTGTCAAGTATTTCATCTCTTATGTTCTAGTACTGATCTCTTTCATCTTAGCATATCCATTATAAAATTGGAATCCTTCCTCCTCATTTCTAAAGGTCTTGCTAACCATGCGGAGGTACTCTTCATGCTCCTCATGCTCCATGTCTGGAAACTGCCATCATCAAAATAAGATTCATGTTCCTAGTCAAGTACATCATGCCTAAAAAAGACAACTTCATGTGCAAGATGAAACGACAAGTGATTTTGCTGATCATAATTAAATTTTGCTCTCTGCTGCAGCAATATTTTTCTCTGTTTTCCATTATATGCACACACAGCTTGATAAAATTTCAACATATCATTGCTTTACATTTTTCAGTTGAACGATAATAGTGGGAGTCCCAGAAATATTGAAACATATTGACATGTCCAAAAATATAGTAAGTGGATCATCTTACATGGGCAGATGGGCTACAACCTATTTATCTATTTCAGCATATCCATACTGCGTAGATAACAGGCTAAGGCAAAATATGAACAATGGTATTGCTACAAAGCCTGAAGATGGTGTTCTGGTTTCGAGTTCTCTCTGAATTTGAAGTTTTTGAACACACGCTACTATAATACAGCTAACTAAGACTAACAACAGAGATGCAGGGACTAAACTGGAACAACAATCTAGCATGCATGTTTCCTGGACACATTCCTTCTGCCTCAAATCCGAATAAAAGCTACAGGACTTCTCTGTCAATTTATTGCCAAGTGCAAACTGAGTTGATGATCTTTCGAATTTCTGTAGGTTCAGTTTTGTTATTAGATAACTGAATGTTCATCAGTTTAGATGATGGTGGAGAACACGTACCCCGTGCCGGCGGAGATTGGGCCGACGGTATGCAGCACGAATTTGGCTTGCCGGTCTAGGAGACGAGTCACATAGAGGAACGAGGCAGTGTCCGTATCCGAGGTGGAGGCGGCGGCGGCGTGTACGAGCTGGAGACGGGCCGCGGGTCAGGTGGAGGCGGCGACGGCATCATCTAGAGACGGCGTCGTGTAAACGTCGGGTCGATTTGTTTTTTCGTGTCACCGTTGGCTTCTGGCTTCATTTTTTTCCTGAGGCTCTGCTGGGCCTAATTTCCTACCTTAATCTGGACATGAATAGCAAAATGGACAGTAAAAGTTACCAAAATGAATTATTTTATGTAACTTTGAAATGCTGATTTTGGTTTTTTGAATACACTTGCAGAGTCCGGGCTCCATGTCGCCGCCGTCGGTTAGGGTACAGCTACATACCAAACAACCAATATCATTGGCTACATCCGGATTTTTTTTCAGATTTCTCTGAAACTTTTAAATGTTTTATTGCAAAAAAATTAAAACACCAGGATTACTGGTGCTTGGGAGCCAAAGACATTTTCTGATACATACTCCGTGTACTACGACGGAGTACTATACTACAAATGTTGTTGTGACCCTCCACGGAACGGATCAGGCAGCCTCCACATCAGACGTGCAGACTGCAGGGTAGACAGGTAGTATTAGTTATATAAAATGACGGGTGGAATTTATCAATGCCACATGCCTGACGAGCTGGCTATTGGACTATTGGTTGGGTATGTTATTCCAGATGCTCTATTGTTTAACCCAGCCCGAGCTTTATTTCCTTCTTTTTTTGCGAATCCCAAGCTTTATTTCCTACTTCCACAATGTGTGCGTGCGGTCGGACAGCTTAACCTGCAGGCTTGCCGTGATTGTGTCCCTTGATCAGCTCGTACCTCACGTATACTGCTGCTGCAAGAGAGCAAAGAGGCCGATAATTTGACTGGTACATACTCAAAGAACAAGATCATTGTTCACCAATCAAAAGTCTTTATGTACTCAATATCTGAATCCCATTTTTGCAGCTTAATTCAGACTGAATGACTAGTACCGACAGGAGTATCGCTTCATTCGCAAGCAAGGTGCCGACCAGATATATCTTCAGTGGATCTATTTGCATGCTGCCGATCGATAAAGTTGGCAAAACGACTGGCCCAAATACAATAACAGGTCCCTATGATTGTGAATGTTTTATTTCTCCCCGTGCTCATGCAGTTCTCCAAAATATTTATCTTTTCATGCGATCGTAGAGAAGATCGAATCTAGCATGCTGTCAGTATATATCTGTGTGGGCCGCACAGCTCATCTCTTTGACTAACGTCCATACCTTTTTGGTGTGCTCGAACAAGAAAAATACGGGCTGCTTCTTTTTTTGCACTCATTGCATGGGAGAACAGTGATGGTTTTGCAAACCCAACTCGAATTACTTAAGCAATTGAATCTGGTACTGTCCTTTTCTACGATTATTACACGGATACCACGTACACATATCGTCGCGAATGCACGAATGGTCGTTGAAATTAAACAACATAGGTGATCAATCCTTAATTTCACACAAAAATGAGAAACACGGGATAGATGTAGATGCTCACAAATACACGTGTGAGCACATCCATACAATCGCTGAGTAAAAGGGGAAGAGTCCCTTCTTTAAGCATCTATTGTTAGATAGTATGAGGCTATCCACAAGTTAAAACGGATAAAACCCCATCGAAATCCGTGTAGAGGGACTTGAACATGGGTGGGCGGGTTCAGCAACTTTAACTCTTGCCACTGAGATAGAGCTCAGTTCTCAAGAACTCATCCATATAATCGTCTGCACACGTTTTTACCCCTATGAGCACCCCCAAAAAAGTGAGCCGGCATATTTTAAAGTTAACGAACGTAAGTGTCTAGCTATTAACGGACACGTCACTTACCATTGAAAGAATAATGCCACTTAAATCTAGATTAATACAAGCACACATGACAAGTTTAGTACTTCCTCCGTTCACTAATGTAAGGCATTCTAGCTACTATTTCCATATTGACTATATACATACTAAAATGGGTGAATCTATATATAAAATATGTCTAGGTACATTTGAATCAACAAACATTAAAATGCCTTACATTACTGAATGGAGGGAGTATTTGAATATGAGTGAGCTGATTTCACCACAAGGAATCTGTTTGCTTACTTTCACAAAATTGGTACTTGGTTTTCGGAGGACTTACGACTTGGAGATAAGTCATCGTGTTATGACGGTCTGACACGATGACTCATTTGAAGTGTCAGATAAGCATGTCAGCCAATGTTTATAAAGATTCCAATGTCTTATTTGAAATGTGAGATGAACATTAGTTAAGACGGGGTTTGAACCATCGATAAGTATACATCTTGGACTCTTGGTTCTATTTGGTTCATCTATTGGCGTTGGTCAATTTATTGTAAGATCATGATGCACTAGTAGGAAATAATATAGTATTGGTGTGTCCAATTTGTTACTGGTGGCGTGTATTGGGCATGCCACTGGTATGTATTGCTAGTGGCATGGTGCAACCGACACGCCACTAGTAACATGCATACTGGTGACATGCAATCCACACGCTACCAGTAAAAAGAATTACTAGTGGGGTGCCTACATCGACACATCACTAATATGCATTTAGGGACAAAAAATAACTGCCACGGCAACAGAATGAATACCTTGGCTCATTTTTTCTACCAAGGCAGCATTTACAGCAGTTTAACAACAATATTATCATAATTATACTAATGTTATCATAACAAAAAATTCTCGATAAAGTAGCATAACAAAAATTCCTCGACAACGTACTTAACACTAACTTATATTCACTAGTCCAAAAAATAGAACTTCTCGACAAAGTAACATAACCAGGAACACTAGATTATCTCCATGACAATCTTCACATCAAAATTGCAGCGGTTGGTATTCCATAGTGTAATAAGAAGTGCATATCCAATCTCCAAATACTCGCCTTCAAGAAACTGCCTACACTCTAGCTTGCTGAAGATGATGCGGCTGTCCACATCCATGTTGTATGAAACACGATTGACGTCCCCCTTTGCTTCAAGGCGAAGCTAGCTCTTCCATCTCTCGGAATTCCACTCATTTGCGCTAGTTTATGATTTAGTTTCTGGGATGAAAAACAAAAGAAGAATGTTACCACTGCCACACATGATAATCAAAAAATAGAGAAGATAAATATGTTTAGAAACATACCATCACATGGGTGTTCAAATTTGTGATAATAAGACGAGTCAAAAAAGGAAACTTGATGTAGCAACCTCTTGACGGTAGAAGCTAAAGAGGCGGGCTTTCTCATGGTCCCCGAGTTCGCTTTTTGGGCGAAGATGGTAGACTGATACGGATCATCAGCCTCACCCATCTCGGTATCCTCAGCACCCTCGTCCACATCCATCTTGGCGTCCTTAACACCCTCATCCTCCTCACCCTTGTCCACATCGTTCATCCAGATTGCAGTCATCGTGGGCTTTGGTAAAGTCATAGAAAAATGAACCATTTGTCCCCACACGTTTGGCCGTTTGCCAACAAATCATTTTCTTGGTTGTTGATTCATTGCATAGCTTTATTGTTCATTCATTGTTGTTCAATAGGCTTTGGATAGAGATGATGAGCTCGTGTTTCACCAAATGATGGAAGATGACGCCGCTCGCGCAGCCGATGATGAAGAAAATGAGATGGTTCTCCTCAATGTTCTTTTAGTTGCGCAATGGGGGAAGCCACTCTCAAACATGGTGGATCGAGAACAGTATGGCTAGCCAATAAGAACCGTCGAAGGACAATGGGTTATGTGTTGCTGACTATTTTTCGGATAACCCAACAAACAATGATCATGATTATCGCTGGAAGTTTGGAACGAAGAAGCAAATGTTCATGAAATTTGTGCATGGTGTTAGAGATTATGATGACTACTTCGAGCTGTAGAAAGATTGTGCCAGAATTTTTGGATTCTCATCCATTTAGAAAGTCACTGCTCCTATATGTTGTCTTGCATATGAAGCTCACACAGATTCTTTGGAGGAATACCTCCGTATGTCTGAATCCACATCCATTGAAGACACATATAGGTTTTGTCGGGCGCTGGTGGCAGTGTTTGGACCGACCTATCTAAGAACACCAAATACAACAGACACAACTCAGCTCATTGTACAAGGTGCAGCGAGAGGATTTCGTGTGATGTTTAGGAGTATTGATTGCATGCATTTGAGATGTAAGAATTGTCCATTCGCTTGGCAGAGGATGTATAAAAGAAAAGAGGACACGTTGGAGCGTGTAGTGTTGTAGTTTAAGCTGTGTCAGATTATGGCATGTGGATTTGGCACTCATTTTTTCGCATGGCCGGTTCGCACAATGATATCAATGTGATGTAACGTTTCTCCGGTGTTTGCGAGACTTGCTGAAGGCCAAACTCCAGATTGCAACTATGTGGGGCCACCCATACGACAATGGGTACTTTTTTTTGCGGGTCGACATTTGTGAAGACAATCTGCAACCCTGTTGGTGGGATAAATCTCACTTTGCAAAGAGACAAAAGAGTGTCCAAAAAAATGTGTAGCTGATATTTGGTGTTCTCCAAGCCATGTTTGCAGTTGTCGGGTACCCTTCTTTATCATGGTTGGTACATCAGATATGGAAGATCATGAATGTTTCTTTTATCTTGCACACTATGATCATCGAGAGTGAGAGAGATGTTTCGATCAGGTTTTTTAGTATCAAGACCCACTTGCCGAGCCAAATTAGGGCGTGTCGGCCGAGTTTGCTGATTTTCTTGCCATGCATCAACAAATTCATGATGTAGCAACTTATAATCCACTACAAAATGATCTAGTAGCGTACTGTGGGTGGTCAAAGCACACAAGTAGTTCGAGTAGCTCATGTTGTTACTTTAACTTATCAATTTAATTAGAACTTAAATTGTTGTAATTACTATATTTTATCTATGTTTAATTTATTGTGGGACCATGCAATCAATTTTTTGTGGTTTATAGAAAAATATGAACATATTGATAAAATGAGCAAGAAATTGATAGGGACGTCTGATTGGACGGTGCTGCTGAGGGCACCACTCCCCATTGTGTCAGTCATGTGTCCGACATCCAAAACCGGACACATTTTGAGGGTGTGCCGGACATATTTTCGGACGTGCGGATGGAGATGCTATCATCATACATCTTCTTTAATATATTACTATTATATTTTACATCACTTGGTGTATCCAAGAGAAAATGCGCCCCTAAACATATGTACGTGAGCATTCCTAGGCGGTGTCGTGCGCTCAAGTCCACCGTTCCACCCAGAGGTGGGTGGCGTCGTCACGCATCCGAATTTTTTGGCCGACTTTGCTGGATAAGGTCGAATGAGACTGATCTCGGAGCTACTCCATAGTAGATTGAGAGCTGATGTCTCCTAGCTAGCTCGCTCTAACTTGTCATCAGATGTAGTAGATGGCATGCCTGCCAGAACGAGAACCTTTTGATTCATCGTCAATGATCAAAGATGGATCACCAACCAGAAGGTAAAAGAAAAGAAAACACCGGATAGACATGCACGACACCTTGCATTTTACCCCTGACGGGGCGGACCCACGCACTCGCTCAATACACATGTGAGTGCGACGTCCCTTCTGAACTTCGTTTTTTGGGGAGCCGTTCTATTCTAAAGTCGGCATTTGGACTATACCACCTTTTTCCCCACTTGATTTTCCCATATAACACCACACTACCACCTAGCTAGAGCTAACCTCTTCACCAGCAAACACACAGGCTCTGACACTCGCATAGAGAGAAGTGCAGAGATTAAGTTGTTGCTATAGAGAGAGGGAGAGAAAATAGAGAGAGTTAATCATGGAGGTGGCTATGGTGATGAAGGTGTTTCTGAGCCTGTGCTGCGTGGGGGCATGCTGCCTCGCGCTCTACCTCTACTACACCGTGTGGGTGGTGCCGCAACGGCTTCTTGCAGGGTTCAGGAGGCAGGGCATCGGCGGGCCTCGCCCGTCCTTCCCTTACGGCAACCTCGCCGACATGAGGGAAGCGGTCGCGGCCGCCAAGTCTGCGCGCCGAGGCGGCGGTGGTGGTGGCGCCGGCATCGTCCACGACTATCGGCCTGCCGTGCTGCCCTTCTACGAGAAATGGAGAAAAGAGCACGGTATGTATCCATGGCCATCAGCTTATGTTAACTTTATTACTAGTAGTACTGTGTGGCATGCATAACCTGAAGTAAAGGTTTCTTCATCCTCTCATGGATGTGTGATCTTTGCCATGTTCTGTTGATGTTAATCTTCGTATTGTATCTGGTCTCATTTTTCAGTTAGTTATTCCTTAATTTCCTCAACTAGATTTTTCTTTTTGTATTTGGCACCCCCGTTTCTATAGAAGACGGGAGACTATGTGAAATTTTCTTTTTGCGATGAAAGATTGTGTGAAAGTTAGCAGTACAACAGGAAAATAATAACGTAAAAGAGATATAGCTAGGAGCTACTCCCTCCGTTCTAAATTACTTGACATAGATACATTCGTTACTAAACAAATGCATGTCAAGTAATTTGGAACGCAGGGAGTAGTAGTAGTGATCCCTGTTTTTACTCATGCCAAGTAAAAATGTTCTACAGTGCTCATATATAGAACTAGAGAATAAAAATATATTGGAAGACAAGATTACGTTTTGTCTAGTGAACATGGGATAGGATACCATATATAGCATGCTATATGTTTTTTTGGTTTTTTTTTGTAAGCGCTCATATACACGCGCACACACTCACCCCTATGAACGCACGCACGCACACCCTACCCCTATGAGCACCTCCGAGAGACTGAGCCGGCGGGTCGAGTCTTGAGATTGACGAAGTCACCACGGGCGCCTCGCTGTCGACGGGAACGTCGCCTCCCACTGAAGAATATTCCGCCTTAAATGAGAAACACCAGCGTCAAACCTGGGGTTTGAACTCTGGTGGGCTGGGGATACAACCATCCACCTAACCATCTTGCCACAGGCAAGTTCTCTATAGCATGCTATATGTACCTAGATGTTTATAGCTGTAGTACATATCTAGCGGAATAATTGACTCCTCCGAGTGTTGGGCATTATAGTGGCAGACTGCATATAGCAACAAGAAGGTTTACTTCCTTTATTTTCAGCCACCACCAAGTGCAATACCTTCAGGACCCGGCAATGATTAGTGTCCAGCTACGTACGCAATATCAAATCGTTTCCTTAAAATAAATCAACCTCTCATTCCAAATCTGATGTCGATCTTCAGTTAATTCTAGCTGCTGCAACGTTAACATGTCGATCTAGCTGCCGGCCGGCCGGCACCAACGGAGGGGGTGCGCGCGTGACGACGCGATCGGCGGATGGAGACGGCGGCCGGTCTCGTCAGTCGTCGATCCGTTGGTTGCTCTTGCTCTTGCTCCCGGCCGCGGGAGGCTGTCCTCTTCCGCACGTCTGATCTTCTTTCGCCTTTTCGGTGGAGATAGATAGCAGAGCGGCGTGACTCGATGGCCATTCGCCGGGACTCACTTCGCACCGTCGTGTCGGTTTCTTTCCCAGAGAGTAGAACGACGGTGACCGCCAAGCCAATGGCAAGCGCTTTCCTTCCTTGTTGAATTTTCCACATCTTTCTTGGCTCTGCCTGCGGCCTGCGTGATGGCCATATGTTCCACCTCCTTGATCAAACTTGCATGGGATCTCGAATTTGGTTCATTCCGGCATGCTAATTAACTGACCTAAGCTCTATTATGCATGATGAAAATATAGAGCTTAGTATACTTTCCGATCCTTCGTCCGAGTCTAATTACTATACGACATGGAGGCTAGCCCATACCCGAACCTACCCGAGATTAACCTGCTCATCATCGCCTGCAGGTCCAGTCTTCACTTACTCCATGGGCAACGTCGTGTTCCTTCACGTGAGCCGGCCGGACGTGGTCCGGGACATCAACCTCTGCGTCTCCCTGGACCTCGGCAAGAGCTCCTACCTAAAGGCCACGCACGAGCCACTCTTTGGCAGGGGCATCCTCAAATCCAACGGCGAGGCGTGGGCACTCCAGAGGAAGATCATTGCACCAGAGTTCTTCCTCGACAAGGTCAAGGTACCGTATATATGATGCTGATCGACCTTCCATTTCACTAGCTGCAGCAAATCACAACCCCACTGGTAACTAGTTTCAGTACCAGTCTGTAGAGGAAGGACCGATGAATTGATGTGTCAAGCCAAGACTGTTTAGGTGTCGCTCACACACGCAGCTATCAAATCACCAATGACAGTGAGATGATATTCCCCCTCCCAAAATAAGCAAATAGTAATACATGACAGTGCGATCTCACTTCAAATACACATGCATTTCACAGACAGCTCTCAAGGCCATGTGTTGTGTGGGTGACCTTCATATGTTTCAGAAAGAAATGGCATTTAAAGCTGTCATCGGTGGGTCTCAACGTTTCAGGGCGAAATACAGCTGTAGCTCTGAATATTGCCGCTTATGTGCGAACATAATTCAGGATGACAGTTCAACAAGACAGAGCGAGAAAGTGCGCCATTTTGATCCAGCTAGATAATGAATCGTGAGAGTTCTTGTTAGGACCATGCCCAGCAGCAAAACCACAACATTCTGATCCAGCTATAAGATTCTAGTATTAATTAGGACCACTTCCATTAATCCTGCATTATTCGGAGCTAGCAGTATTTAAGAGCAGCGTACAGCTAGATAGACATGAACGCCAGTAGTAGTACCTGCAACCTTACTCGATCTTAATTATTTTTCTTTCACACACCCAGGGAATGATGGATCTGATGGTAGATTCTGCCCAAACACTGCTCGAGTCATGGGAAGAGAGGGTCGACAAAAATGGTGGCACTGTAGACATCAAGATTGACGATGACATAAGAGCCTACTCTGCAGATGTTATCTCCAGGACATGCTTTGGAAGCAGCTATGTCAAAGGAAAGAAAATCTTTTTAAAGCTCCGAGAACTTCAGCAGGCCGTGTCCAGGCCAAATGTGCTAGCTGAAATGACTGGCCTGAGGTTAGCACAAAACTAAGAAAAGTAAATGCTCATTAAAATGTAGAAAAATGTCACAATTATCCTCAGTGCAGGAACATGAACTGAAATTTCTATATACTGACTCCAGTGAGATATGAATGTGTGCAGATTCTTTGCCACAAAGAAGAACAGGCAGGCGTGGGAGCTTCACAAGCAAGTGCACAAACTGATACTAGAAATTGTCAAGGAAAGCGGAGAAGACAGGAACTTACTGCGTGCGATTCTTCACAGCGCAAGCAGCAGCCAGGTGGGCCTTGGCGAGGCAGAGAACTTTATAGTGGACAACTGCAAGAGCATATATTTTGCAGGATACGAGAGCACAGCTGTGACAGCTGCCTGGTGTCTAATGCTCCTTGGACTGCACCCAGAATGGCAGGACCGGGTGCGAGAAGAAGTGATGGAGGTCTGTGGTGGTCATCCAGTAGACTCCCAGTCACTTCAGAAAATGAAGAACGTATGTATATATGCTCCTCTTCCTTTCCCCCATCTTCTATATTACACGCAGTTTCAGAAATTAATCTTGCTAAAATAGAGAAGAAACCGTATCATCTGCCAGCAAATTGAACTTGTTATGATACCTCGCTGACTTCAACATCACCTTTGATAATGCAGCTCACAATCGTAATTCAGGAAACTCTGCGGTTGTACCCAGCAGGTGCCTTTGTGTCGAGGATGGCTCTTCAGGAACTGAACCTGGGGGGTGTACACATACCAAAAGGTGTCAACATCTACATCCCTGTCTCCACAATGCACCTTGATCCCAAACTATGGGGGCCTGATGCTAAAGAGTTCAACCCGGCACGCTTCTCCGATGCTCGACCCCAGCTACACTCCTACTTGCCATTTGGCGCTGGCGCTCGGACCTGCCTTGGCCAGGGATTCGCTACAGCAGAGCTCAAGATACTGATATCTCTCATCATCTCCAAGTTTGCACTGAAACTCTCGCCACGCTATGAGCATTCTCCAACACTCAAACTCATTGTGGAGCCAGAGTTCGGTGTCGACCTCACCTTATCGAAGGTGCAGAGTACGTGCAGATACTAAGAGGGGCATTGTGATTTGGATATAATAATGTTTGCTCACCCTGAGTGATGAAAGGAAAATTGTAGTTTAATGAATGCGGCTGGAGATAAATGTACAGGTCCATATTGTTCAGGTTTGGTCTTTCTCGAGTGTATGTTAAGATTTAGCTCAAATAGGCTGAATTACAGTGAAGGTGACAGATGAGTACATGTTTCAAGTCAACATCTTATGTAAAACAGTTGCAGTTGTTATGAATGTCAATACCTAAATCAGAAGGCAACACTGATTCCAAAATTATAGTGTTAAAAGCATGTGTAATAAAGAACACAATTTGTTGTTGAGCACCTAGGCAGGCAGCATACTTGCCTGATGAACATCTCCAACTTGCAACACAAAATGAGCAACTGGATCATTCTTTTCTCATACCTTGATCATCATCTAGAGAAGCCGAAAGAGTTTAAATATAAAAGCAGAGCTAAAGTACAAGGAAAAGTATATAGAATCGACAAATGTACCGCAACTAAGGCTGAACTGCATAAAATGTTGGTTCCATCACCAGATAATGCATGAGTCAGAAATGATTTAAAAGGAAGATGCCACCAGAGGGTGCATTTTGACAGAAGTATGTCCATACATAACTTACAGCAAGAAAACCAGCAAGACATTCGAATCAGTGTGAACATCCTTGCTGCAACTTTTGAACATATTTAGCTTTTACATAATGCTGGAACTGAAATCAGTTCAACCCAACAGCAGAGACACGACAATGAGCCTCAGCCTGAGACCATTTTCACAACAATGATAAGAATATTAAGCGCTATCAAGGGCATCCGCAGAAACTGAGTGGCGTAGATGAGCCCGACGATCTGGCCCTTCAAAGACTTTGTTTGCCCATTTCCTGAAACTTCAGACATGCTCCATCCCCTGGGACCCAGAAAGCGGTCTTCATTCAGTATCGCCAATGAATTTGCAAGAAGCAAAAAACCCTCCAGCAGCACCCACAAGCCCATCTCTGTAAATGAATAGCACAAATCCGTTAGATGGAAAAAATGCTATTATGTGCCACCAGTCACCAGATCATTGTAACAGAACTAACAGATTAGTTTGTCTTCATGGATTCAACATAGCAAAGTAACATCATCTTGTGAAAACATAAACATAACTGGACAGGGACATGTACTAAGACATACTTATGTACACAAACTAAAAGGGAGCTCTTTTCATTCTTAGCTGATTGACCAATTTATGTCGCTGGATGTTAGATGTATCTCGAGTTTGAATCCCTCGCTATATCACTGTCAATCCTACAGGAAATTGTTATCCTCGGGGTTTGGTTCCTAGCTCTTCTTAACATAAACAACATGTAAGCACACAATACAGCAACTAGGCCAGCTCCTCTCACAATTAGTTGTCGTCATTTTCTTGCCAAGTCATCAGTCGAAACAAATAAGAACATATCAATGTTTCCTCTTTCAAGATATTCATGAGCAAATAGTAATATATATACACTCATACACAACCTTTTTGACACAATGAGATGCCAAATCATCCACCCAATAATTAAATTTCAGATCATATATTTTCTGAAACAGACCAAATTATAGCACACAAAATTAGGTAATCGCGTAAGGTAATTTACCCCTATTCTTCATTGATAGCACATCAAATTAGGTAATGGCGTAAGGTAATTTAACCCTATTCTTCATTGATAGCACACCAAATTTCAGCTAATAGCCTGCTAGTTTCGGATCCACACACAAAAAACAGAGGAGGGTGAAGATCTAGGAGAGAGCACGAACGGCACCTTTTTGGAGACGAGGAGGACGGGAAAGTGTGGCGTCGACGGTGACCGGATGAGAGGGTGGAGATTCGGTGCAGGAGGACGCCGGCCGGAGGAGTTTCAACACAAGGATGACGGGGGACGGCAGAGGCTCGAGGAACACGACGGACGGCTATCAGGGACGGAGCTTTACCACGAGGACGAACCACTCCGGCGAAGAGATCTGGGAAGGAGTCGGAGAGCGGACGAACAGGGGAGCCGTCTCAACTGCTCCAAGCAGATGTGTACACTCTTTCTTCCTTTTTTTTTTTTGCCTTTGGGGAAAGGAAAGCGAGGCCTTCAGGATTTCCTAATGGTGGCAGGCCAGACTTGCTAGCCCAATAGGCCCAGGAAGACGTAGAAAGCGGATCTTTTCAATTTCAAACATACAGTAATCCTAACTCAGGTTGGGTCCATTGGCGCCCTGTAAATATTTTTTCTCAAATTCATAAATGTATTTTGTAAAAAGGAACATGTAACATATAAATTATGTATTTATATTCAAAGTAAGTACATGTCAGTGGGCTGCTTCAGATGGGGCCTAAATCAGAAATCCTTTGGGCATTGTGTCGTTAGACGCAACAAGCGTTGTATAGGACCACACTTTTAAATCCAGGCGGCGTCTTAATGTTCGGGCCTTGTATATGACCGCTCGTACTTTAAATCCAGGAGGAGATAGGCATCTTAAGAGCATCTCCAATCACGGTGGCTAAATTTTGGCCCCTAAATTGTCCACGGACATGTCCAGACGTGTCTGCTTTGAACTCTCAAAAATATGTGTCTCCATCCATGTCTCTAAAAAATGTCCGGTCAATTGCATGTGATTGGAGGGGATGGAAAGAGAATGACAAAAGAAATAACAAGAAAAAGAAAAGTGATCTAGGGTGGATCGCGTCATACGTTATGGGCTGAGTTTGAGTTCTGCCAGACAGTCCGAACATATAGCTAGGGAGAGTTAGGGGGGACCGGTTGGAGATGCACACAGAATTATTGTACTAGTCTATCCATATTCCCCTATGGAATATAGCAAAAAAATATAAATTAAAATATAGAATAATAAGCATTCGACTGATTTCGATCAAAGAAAAAAAAAGTTTTCTGACGGCATCTGTCCCATGCTGAGGCATGCCAGCCATGTCGGTCGTCCCTTTTCTTGTGGTTGTCTCGACTGCAATCTGTTTGGTACTCCCAAGCTAATGTGAACTATTGTTCAAATCTGTAGCGGAATCAGTATCCAAGATATGCGAAGCAAGGTCAACTCCTTACACTTGAGAAGTACTGTAGAAGTCAACTCCTAGCCTTCTTGACTGGCATAACATGTCAAATTGTCAATCTTGTATTGCTGGACCAGTTTTTTGTTGTTGAAATTTGTCGTTGGACCAGTTTTTGGTACTCCCTCCGACCCGAATTAATGGGCGGGAGTGTGTGTATTTCCTTTTTTACAAAAACCCCCCTGCCAGATCAAAATCTTTACAACTAGGTCCCCAGTTCGAAATCACAGCTTCCTTGCGGGCGGACGGGCGGATCGCCGCTGTCCTCAGCTCGCCGGAGAGAGCGAGTCCGCGGCGGCTCCGCCCGCAGCTGGGAGGCTACCTCGGAGGGCTTCCGCCGCCGGCCAATTCTCCTGACATCGCGGACCCCAGACCGCTGCCGTCCGCAGCTCGCCGGAGAGAGCTAGCCCAGACGCAGCTCGCCCGACTTCTGCCGCCCGCGGGGACTGCGCAAGCACCGGCCGCCCTCCCGCGGAGGTGGCGCAGGAGCCGCAAGCCTCCTGCGCATCGAGCTCGGCCGCATCAGCTCCTCAGCAGCCGCCGCTACCTCGTCCTCCTCCGCAGCCTTTGCCGCAGCGCCACCAGAGAGAGCCGGCGCCGCCGCTGGCAGCCGAATTACCGGCGAGCCGAGCCAGCAGCTGGCAGCCGCGGCGGAGCGCGGGCTGCAGCCGTCCGCGGCGGAGCAGGTCCGGTCCAGCAACCGGTGGATCAGGTCCGTGATTCAGTCCTGCTGCATTTCCTGAATATGATGAAACTGAATTTAGTGTTCATAGTCTAGTTAGTGTTCATAGTCTAGTTTGTATAATCAACTACTCCACAGGATCAGTAATCGAGTCGCTGGATCAGTAATCGAGTAGTGCCCTCCTGATTGAAATAAACAGAGACATACCCCTGAACATTATCGTGACAACCAAACTGGAGAACTAGGGAAACAAATAAAGAAACAATCCAAATGCAGTATCGGCCCAGAACATTCCTAGACAAATCGGCACACATATGTGAACATGAAGTGGCAGTGGCAAGCAGCGTATCCACTCATCTCAAGTATTCCTTCAACAGTTGTTAGAGCTTGTTGTGGTGTCACTTGTCCACAATGAGAGCTAATAGTGTTCAGTAATTTTATAAAATGAGAGCTAATTGGAGATAAACTGAAATAGCCATCACCTTCAGAGGTGATTGATACTCCAATTCAGTCCGTCTGTAAATTCAGGTCCAATATGTAGACAAATGAAATTCAGTCTAGTGTAAATTCAGGTTCATTTTGGAGTACAAGAAGCCAAGGAAGAACCAGAACCAGTGTTTGTATAGCATTGACAGCTAAAACAAAAGATACAGCTAGTCCAAGAATTGTTTGGTCCCTACTCCCCAGTTAGGTCTCAGTTCAGTGATATACAACTGAACCATGTGTCTGCCTATGCATTAATTATGTATACAGCAAAAATAATCAACACTAGCCCAGTTTCAGTCGATAGAAACAGACTGGTAATTGCTATACTCCAACATAGCATTGACAGCTAAAACATAGTGTTGAAACTGAAACTGAAAATGTATCAAACAGAAAACATGCTCCATCAGTCTGGCATCTAACTCCACCAACAACAACATCAAAACCAACAGCAGCATGTACATCATAAGTAACAGTAGCATTCAGGGGAACTGGACACTCATACCTTTCTCTGTGTACCATTCAGGCAATTGACTCTCGCCTCCACTTCCCACGCACACATGAAATCCTGGCAATCTTGTAGGACCTTTACATAGATCACAGAAAGAAAAGAAAAAGAGTTAGTCTACATGTGCATATTTTTTGCACTGTCCACGTACTAGGAAGGATTCATCCTCCAAAGCAAATTAAAACATTCCCACAAATTAAAACATGACTGAAAATATAATGTACATTTTACACATTGCTATACTTTTACTGATGCAATATTGTGGTTATGCTGCCTATATTAATTTCAGAGAAACTAAATACTCCTCAATTGCTTTTCTGCAGGTTGCCCAGTCCACCATAGGACAAGATGGTCCTCTTTGATATCAACTTAACTCCTCCACAAGAGCTGGATCTCAACTTCAGTCCAAATACTCCACAAGAAGAAGAAGAAGCTGCTCATGTTCCAGAAGAAGAAGAAGAAGTTGCTCATGTTCCAGAAGAAGAAGAACAAGAACATGTTGTGCAAAGGCACCATAAAGATGTGCCGGATAGTTATAAATTTGCAGCATATATTGCACTCAAAGCTCTAGGAAAAGATAGACCTGTGGTGAAGGCAGATAAGGAAAATGTGGCTCAACTTTTGGGAATAAATCTCAGATCTGTCGAGAAGATATGGAAGAAGGCCATAGATCAAGAGGGCGGAAATGAAGTGATTGATTTCTCAAATAAGCGGAAGGGCAGGTGCGGAAGAAAGAGGAGGGAGCTTGAACTCGATGAAAGGGTGCCTCAAGTTCCCTTGAACAAAAGGGGTACATTGAGGGCGCTGGCTAGGTCCCTTGATATCCCTTTCACAACACTGCAAAGGAGGTTGGAATGGGGCGATTTAAGGCGCCATACCAATAGCCTGAAAACACATCTATCTTTGGAAAACAGATTAAGAAGGCTCCTACATTGCATCTCAATGGTCAATGAAACCACAATATTACAAGCAAAGCTTTGGTTCAAAAAGATGGGGAACACAATGCACATGGATGAAAAATGGTTTGATATGACTAAGCGAGATCAGACGTACTACCTAACACGAGAAGAACCAGCACCAGTTTGCAATATCCATAACAAAAACAACATCGGCAAGGTCATGTTCTTAACTATAGTTGCTAGACCTAGACATGATGAGCAAGGAAATGTGACATTTGACGGAAAGGTTGGCATCTGGGCTTTTGTCACAGAAGATGCTGCCAAATACGACTCAAAGTATAGGACAAAAGGCACAATGGAATTAAAGAACGTCAATGTTACTAGAGACGTCATGCGGGAATACCTCTGTGAGAAGGTAATTCCAGCAATTGTAGAAGTGTGGCCTGATGATGGATATGCGGAAACAATATGGATACAGCAAGACAATGCTCGAACGCATGTTCAGCCTGATGATCCTGTATTTCTGGCCGCCGTAAAAGTTTCAGGACTGGATATTAGGTTGACTTTCCAACCTCCTAACTCGCCGGATTTGAATGTTTTGGACCTTTGCTTCTTCAGCTCCATCCAATCCTTGGCATTTGAGAGTGCACCTAAAAATCTCAAAGAACTGATAGAATCAGTGGAGCAAGCTTATGATGCATATGACGTGAAGACACTTGCCAAAGTGTATATCACCTTGCAGTCTGTCTTGTTGGAGATTATGAAAGACCAAGGTGGAAACACATATAAGCCACCCCACATGGGCAAGGACAAGCTAATAAAAGAGGGAAAGCTTCCTAACATACTAGAGGTTGATAGCACACTGTATGAAGATACCTTAAAGCTAATAGCCGACTATGAGAAACAACTAGTGGAGCAAGAGGAGGAGAAGATGAAGGATAAACAAGCAAAGAAAGCATCAAAGAGAAAAGGAAGGTCCCAAGTAATCCTGGATTATGACTCAATGATCGTAGGAAAAGAATATGCCACATGGTTGAAGGACCCATCAAGCATTGTCCGACCACGCCGTCGAGTCAAGAGTGTATGTAAATGTCTTATTGCTTGTAATTATCTGTTTTAAGATGTGTCAATGTTTTATGATGACACAATTTTATGTTTACTATTTGCAGAAACTTGATCTCATCCGGGAAACACAAATAGGCGAATTTGAAGCTGCAATACAACCAAGAATAGAAGAAGAGAAGCCTAAGCATGAGAAGAGGAAGGGAAAGCAACCAAAAATAGAAGAAGAGAAGCCTAAGGAGAAGAAGAGGATCAAGAGGAGAAGAGGAGGAGAAGATGAAGGGCAATACAAGAAGGCCAGGAAGGCACAAGCAAGCATGAGGCCTGGTTCACATGAGGACTGAAGCAAACAACACAAAGCAAACAGAGAAGCACAAAGCAAGCAGAGGAAAACAACATGTTCAGTTGCAGCAAACAACACAAAGTTTGTCAATGTAGATGACAAGAAACTAAAAATTGCAAGTAGCAAGCAATGAATATATTATGTTGTGGGAGTACTAGAGCTGGCATGGAGTATACGTATTATGTTGTAAAGACAAATATTCATGATTATGTGATATGTGAGTTGTGACAAAAGTTGAGTACTAGAGCTGGCATGGAGTATACGTATTACAGTAAAGCAGCAATTTGTCCAGAAGTGATATTCATACAAAATAGATATATGACCAGAAGTGTAATGAACAATTGTCAACTAAAACGCTAATAAGTAATACGAGTACTTCTATATCATCAATAGATATATGACCAGGAGTACATAAACATTTGCACAAATTTTAAGGTGATCCAAGTGCTGACACATGACAAACATATAAACTGATGGAAAAGGAATTGACATCCTTATCAAGAGTATGCCAGAAATAAAAGAATAAAACAGCCACCAGCAATTTCTGCATAGGTGCCATCAGACTTTTATTAAGACACACAGAGTGTTCTTGCACATACTCGACCTTGGGCTCTAATCAGCTATGGAAACCTCCACTGCTATGGAAACCTCTAATCAGCTAGCGCACACAAGATGTATCCTTCTAAACTCTGCACTGCATAAGTAAAGGCGTCACCTTTAGTTGGTCGATGAACTGGTCGAAGTGCAGCCGCACAGCGCGAAGCAGTTCTTGCACATACTCGACCTTGGGCTCGGTGACGCCGACGCTGAACTTGGCCTTCTTCCCCTCCTTGACGGTGAGCTTGACGGCCTCGTCGAGCACGGAGGAGCGGACGGCGTCCACGCTCTCGTCGATGCCGTAGGCGTGGAAGAGTGCGTACCCCGACGCGTACTCGAAGAGCAGGTAGAGCGCCATCTCGCCGATCGCGCTCGTGCTCGCGCCGGAGGTCGCGCCGCACTCCCCGTCCGTCTTGCCGGATCTTGGGGGATTTCGTCTTCCATCTCCTCGCCCGATGCGGAGATACGAGGAGGAAGGGGCGGAGCACAGGCGGCCGGCGAGGGAGGGGGCGGAGCAGGCAGCGCGTCCGGCGAGAGAGGGGCGGAGCAGGCGGCACGGCTGGCGAGGGAGGGGCGGAGCAGGGGAAGATGCGGCGGGGTGGAGCAGGGGAAGACGGGGAAGGACGTGTATTTTTCAGGTGAAAAAGCGCAGGTTTTTTTCGCAAAAACGCCAGCGCGTCCGGTAATTCGGGTCAGAGGGAGTACTAGCTAGCTAGTTGAAATTTAGGTAACGTGTGCACCTTCTTTTCAAAAGCTAGGGGAGTAATAGTCAGTGAATGGCCGTTGGAGTCGAAAGTTGACTAGGAAAAATGACACGGCCAACCGCCCTGTAAATGTAATTACCGCGAGCGAGCGCAAACACGCAACCGCGGGAAGCGCCGCGTACAAACCGCGTCGATGGCTTGGAACGTGATGCATGATGGCACGCAGTGGTTGCCCACTATAGCCCATAGGTAGCAGCTAAACATTAGAAAGTTCCGTTCCATCGTCGTGTACCCCATAATGACGTCACCACTTGGCACTTGCGTTAGGTGACCGCAGGCGACGACGGCGACCGCGGTGGCGCGTGCGTACGTGTACGTAGGTCAACCGGGCTCCGCTAACGACTGTTCGTATCCGATCGTCCGCGCATACGACGCGGCCCGTGCACGATGATTCCATCAGTTCAGGTTTGCACTCCGGATGCAAACCGAACACATGCATCATTTTTAGTCTCGTGTCCGTTTGACATTGGAAAAACGTGACTTGAAGTTTTGAACCACGTTATGAATTTCATTTGGTTGCCTCGTTTGAGTTTTGCCTAGGTTCGAATAAACGTAAAAACTGATGTTTGGTTATAAACGTGTTCCCACTTATTTTGGTTCATGACGGCGAGCGGTGGAGGTTATACCATGAACACGCGCGGAGTTCATGAGGGCGAGCGGCGAAGGTCAGACGCAGATGGGAGAGAGGTTCAAGAACACACACATCAATCAAGCAAAGTCTAAATATGTACCCTATGTACTGTACAATATCTACTCATTTATGTCTTGCGAAACAGAAAAGTTATAACACGAAAGTTATGAGATACGGCGAGATGAATCTACTCGTCACAGTAAATTTCAAACGTTCGACTGAGTGCGATGAATTTGATGAAAATTGTGCAAAAAAGGGCAAACATCAGCCCGGAATTGAGAAGTTATAGGCGTCGAAACTCTAAACCGAACACTGCAACGGAACCTACTCGTCGATGAGCACATGTTCATGTATAAATTATTTTGAATTGGCGTATATTTTTTAGGCTAAAAGGTAATTAGATGTAGGAGTATAACGACGGTGAGGGGAACGTGACAATGCT
Source organism: Poa pratensis (assembly GCA_947311845.1). Taxonomy (NCBI): domain Eukaryota; kingdom Viridiplantae; phylum Streptophyta; class Magnoliopsida; order Poales; family Poaceae; genus Poa; species Poa pratensis. The sequence continues at coordinate 77,259,893 of CAMZMU010000096.1, read as the reverse complement.
GATAGGAACCCCAGAGCCTGGATCTGAAAAGAGTTAAATCGAGCGTTTCTATAGGGTCTGGCTAAGCACTGTTTTAAGTATCGTGCCATTCAAAAACACGGACCGACCCAAGCAATCAAATGGGCAAAATTTACATCCAACGAGCATGACTGATTTGCATGCAGCTAACCAAACACGACCATAGTTTTCCATCAATGGATGATAGAGCGTGAGTCATTGTGTGCCTCGTGTGATAATTCCTCCTATCTCTGACTTACATAGGATTAGAGCTCGCTAGTTGAACCACATTACAGTCTCTCATTTGTTCCTGCTCTACACATTCGTGTGTCCAGCAGATTAGGGTCAGAGTAATAGTATCCGTTCGTTCAGCTGGACACAAAACTTAGCGATGATTTTTCTAACTACGGCACACAAATCTATGGGCTGCCCTCTTAGAGCATCTCCAATAGCTGCCATGTTTCATGGTCTTACTACTTTTTAGGACATTTGAGGTCAAAAAACTTTACTCTTTAAGGATACGTCCAAGCGGACGTATCGGTTTCAAGAAGGAGAGGCCAAGCGGCCGTTTACAACGCGTTTCGGCACATGCACCGAAAACGCCGATCCACCAAAAGAAAAAAAAACAAAGGGGATCACTCGCCAACCCTCCACCTGTCTACGGGTTCTAAGCTACCCCTAAACATCCTCGCTGCCCGCCACAGGTCAGCCTCGGCTTCTACCATCCTGATGGCGTTCGCTGCCGAAGGAGTGTGACCTTCGAAGACCACTCCATTCCTATGCCTCCACAAGATCCAGCAGATCAAGTTGATCGCCGTCCACAGGTCCTTCTCGTCATTACCTCCCGGCGTCTTGGCCGGTAGCCAATCCACAAGACGATCATCGTGGTCAGGGACCCAATCCACTCAACCCCAATTGCTCAGGAAGGAGTGCCAAACCTCTCTAGAGAGTACACAACCAAGGAGAAGGTGGTTTATGTCTTCTCCCACTTGGCCGCACAGCGGGAAAGCGGTCGGTCTAGGCAGCCCTCTTCGCCCTAAGCGGTCTGCAGTCCAACATCTGTTCTTCAGCGCTAGCCAGAGGAAGAACTTGCATTTGTTTGGAGCTCGGGAGCTCCAAACCTGTTGCGCCCCAGCCAACCCGATCTTGCCCTCGAAGAGTCCTCTGTAAGCCGAACGAGCTGAGTACTTGCGGTGGCTCTCCCAGTTCCACCTTAATTCATCCACGACCCCATCTGTCAGGGCGAACTCTGCCACTCTGTCAGCCAAGGACAACAACTCGCGGATCTCTCGCGCGTCCAGGTCAGGCGAGACGTCGTCCAACCATCCACCTGCGAGCCCATCTCTGACTCGTCGGGAGCACCGCGCGGCCTTCGGCACTTTCATGAAGAGGTTCGGAGCCAGCTCCTTCACACGCCCACCGAGCAGCCACCTGTCTGTCCAGGAAAAGGTGGAAGCACCGTCACCCACAACTGAAGTGGTGGCTGCCTCAAACAACTGCTGTACCACGCGGGGGACTTGGATGTTGAACTCACTCCAGGGCTTGGAGTTGTCCGTCCTGCTAAGCAAAAGCCACCTAGCCCTGAGAGCGCGGTTCATCTGTCGCGGGTTGGGAATCCCAAGACCCCCCAAGTGCTTGGGCATGCAAACCCTCTCCCACGCCACGAGGCAATGACCTCCACGGGAGTCCTTGCGCCCAACCCAGAGAAAGCTGCGGATGATCTTCTCGATCGCCACCAGGGTCTTCACAGACAGGTCAAGAAACATCATAGCGAAAATAGATATCGCAGAGAGGGTGGTCTTAACAAGCTCAAGTCGTCCTCCACGGTTGAGCAGCCCGGCACGCCACCTAGGAAGATGGCTGGCACACTATCCACCAGATACGGGAGCTGAGCGGGCGTCAGCTTCCTAAGGGAGAGCGGTAGCCCCAGGTAGCGCAGCGGGAACGGCAGCAGCGGACAGTGCAACTCTCGAGCTACCAACGCTGCCTCAGCCTCTCCACAACGGATCAGATGCACCGAGCACTTTTCAAGGTTCGCCCTCGGCCCGGACACCAAGCCAAAGTCATCGAGTAGCTGAGCGAAAACCTTACTCCAAAACCTGCCATTGATGTAGATTTTGTCCAAATTTATTTGGTGCAGTCCAACAAAACAAGACCAAGTGCTGCAAAATACAACGCCTGGTAACATGGACACGCCAACTGCCAATTGGAAGTTTCATGTCACCCTCCCGTCTCTTCTCCAGTGACCGCACCGCCTCATTTCCCATCGATTTGGCCTCGAACCTGGCAGGTTCGCCACAACTCTTACCTATTAGGCCATGAATTCAGCACCACTGCTCGAAGGCATGGTAGGAATTCGACCTTGAGGGTTGTCGTCGCTCTCCTCCCCGTGCGGCCACCATCGCTTCCCGGTTGTCTGTAGCTCCGGCCGGCGAGCCACGGAGCGGCCCTCCTCTCCTCCCCCTCCTTCCCTACAAGCATGTGCATGAGCGACGCATGCAAGCCCTGCCTCCAACTGCACCTCGACCAACCTCCGCCTCGTACGGCTCCTCAGCCACCATGCACCACGTGCAGGCCTCGCCTCGTTCGGAGATTAACAAATTCAAAATTGTTACTCTTACATTATACGGTTTATATTGCATATACTAGACCAATACCTACAATATTTTCCTTAAAAGGTTATCAATTTGTAACTGATCGTGTATGAGGTCTCGTTCGGATATTAGCAAATTCAAATTTGTTACTACTGGATTACACGGTTTATACTGCAGATAGAAGACCAATACCTATAATATTTGCCTAAAAAGGTTACTAATTTGTGCCTGATCTTGTATTAGCAACTAATTTTTACTCAGACTATCATATCAAATATTGATTATCACAATAGTACCCTCGGAGCAGGAAAGCGTGTCATCCCCTTTTAGTAGATGAATCAATCCCTCCTACTTCTACATGACATGCCTGTGCCAAGAGTCTGATGGACTTGGATATATATTTTCCTTTCTAAGAGCATCTCCACCAGCGCGCCCAACTTCGCTCCCAATAAACGTTTTGGGCGCGCCGGCACGAATCTGTCCCCCAGCGGCGCGCCCAATAGGCCAAATGTTGCCGGCATGTCTGAAAGCACAAAGATGTGGCCTAGAGAGGGGGTGAATAGGCGATTAAAACTTTTCCGGTTTAGGCTTGATAAATGTGGAATAAAACTAGGTGTTTTAATTTAACAAGCACACAACCTAGATAAACTAGGCTCACCTATGTGCACCAACAACTTATGCTAAGTAAGACAAGTAACAGAGTGATAGCAAGATATAAGACTTCAAGCATGAAGGCTATCACAATGTAAAGTGCATAAGTAAAGAGCTTGGTATAGAAATAACCGAGGCACGCGGAGACGATGATGTATTCCCGAGTTCCTCCTTTTTAGGGGAGTACATCTCGTTGGAGGGGTGTGAATTTCAAACTCAAATTCCAGAAATGGCCTCACCCTATTCTCCGATGAACCTTGCCCAAAAGCTCGGTTCACCTTCCACTATCGGAAACCTTCAAGGCGGAATCCGGATTCTTTACAACAATCTTGAGGCACAACCCACAAAAGGATTGGGAGCTCCCAAGTCACCAACAACCGTCTAGGGTCTAACAACCCAAGAGTAACAAGCCCACAATTTTCACTTCCACGAATCCTCGTGGAGAGAGTAAACCGATGCACAAAAGCAAAGGCAAGAACACAAGAAGTGCTCAAGTCCTTCACTCCCAAATCCCACCAAAAGCAACTAATGATTGTGGGGGAGAAGAGAGGAAGAACAAAGAAGAACTCAACAAATGAAACTCCAAGATCTAGATTAAGAGACTTCCCCTCACTTAGAGGAGAGATGGATTGGTGAAAATGTAGATATAGATCTTCTCTCTCTTTTCTCTCAAAGATATACAAGAATCATGGGAGGGATTGAGAGAAGAAAAACATTTCCAAAGGTCAACAATGGAGGAGGGAGAGGGAAAAACGTGTTCAGGTTGTTGGGGACCCTTTGGGGAAGAAAGCCCCTTAAATAGGTCCCCGAAAATCTGCCTGTTGGGCTGTTTTTCGCCCCGGCGTGGTAGTACTGGGAATGACCCGGTACTACCGGGCAGAGGGTACTACCGGATAAAAAACCACTCGAAACCAGTACCGAAAAACGAGATCCGGTAGTAGGCGCGGTAGTAGGGGCGGTACTACCGCCCGAGTAAAACTGCAGAAAACACCGACACCAAAACGGGTAAAACTTTCGCATACGAACTTCGTTTTTGATGTTCTTAGGCTCGTTCGAATCACCACAACGAGCTATATAAGATCATGTAGAGAAACATCATAGTTCAACAAGGGAGGGTAAAACCAAATGTTGAAAGGTATAACCTCTCTAAAAAGGAACAACCGATAGAACCTCCAATATCAAAAACGCAACAAGATATTCATATGAAATCCGTTTTTGATGAACTAGAGCTTGGCATGGAGATGAACACAAGCTCTAAATCCTCACATGGATAAAAGCCAAATAAGAACCAAGAAAGATGATATGCCAAGTATACAAAGGTTTGAGCTCTCCACAAAGGTACGATCAAGTTACTCATTTGAGAGCCCCTCTTGATAGTACGGCATCTATCCTATAACCCGGTCTTTTACTAACATCAAGAGACCGGTAAAATATAAACTTGAGCTAGATGATGACGATCTTGATCTCTTTAAGTGGATCACCTTTCTTGATTGCTCTTTTCTTGGGAAAGACTCACATATCACTCCCCCATACACCAAGATGGGAGTGCCTCTCTTAGACACATCTTCACTTGACCATTATCTCCAAATGGGTTGCAAGCTTCAAGCATATGCTATCTTCTAGATGCCCATCTTGAACTTGCACAACTCACCCTTGATGACGATCACAACTTGACGTCATCCTCCATGAGATATAAGAAAACTTCTTTTTGATGCAAGCCCATGGAGAGATACCTAACCCAACAAAGGAATGCCACACACACACATAATGGGTTAGTTCACAAAGCTATATGGACACTTTCTTACCATACCATTGGATCACATGATCCCACATGGTACATCACTTAGCTTTGTGTGTTGATCAACTTGAATCCGCTCTTTGCACTTAGTCTTGATCAACCTTGTATCTTTTTTCTTCTTGATGATATCAAATATGTCCATTATAATCAATGATCTTGATGGCATACAACCTTGAATCCAACACATGGAGTTCAAATGATGCCTATGGACAAACCTATAAGAATATCTCAATCCACGCATGGGGCAACATGCACTTTCAACGTTCCAATAGAGCGTCCGGCAACCCCGCTTCGCGCCCAGGTTCTAGGGACGCAAGCGGGCGTGCCGGCAACCGCGGAAACGCGTGCCAAGTCGGAACCTCAACGGCGGCCACGACGCCCAAGGGCCGAACGACCCGGTGTTCCCAGCGTCGGAGGGGCGCCCTGTTGGGAACAAGAAGGCCAAGAGTGACAAGGCGACTGCGGCGTCCGTGCAAGCGTCCATCGACAAGTGCCTCGCCGACGTCACCACCATGTCGAAGCAAAACGCAAACACCTTCGGCGAGAGTTGGTCGTCCTTGATGAGGAAGCATGACGAGAAGGTCGCGCTCAAGAAGGAGAAGATCAGGCTCGAGAAGGAGCGGCTCGAGGTCGAGAGGGAGAAGGCCCAAGCGGCTGTCATGCAAGCCGACATGGCAAGGACCCAGGCGATGTCCGACGCGTCGCAATCCGTCACTCGGAAGATGAAGGAGGACTCCAGGATCTTGACGATGGACCTCTCCGCCTACACGTCGGAGGTGAGGGCTTGGTTTAAGCTCAGCCAGCAGCGCATCTTGCGTGAGATGGGGGTTCTTCCGCCGGAGCCGACGCCGATGGACACGAAGAGGGAGCCTACGATGACCACCGCGCCGATGGACACGACAGGGGATCCTAAGACGACCAGGACTTCCTCCGACGCAGACACAGTGCCACCGCCACGCCCTGGCTGGGAAGACGCTGAGACACAGGAGGAGGCGCTCGAGCCGGTGTTGACGATCGACTGATTTGCATGATCGACGTTCTGTAATATTTTCGCCAGACCTGGCGATGCTTTTGGGTGTGATCGTCGAATCTGGCGACGCTTTTGGGTGTGTGAACCAACACTATTCAAACTTGTGGGGCAGTTTTAATTTGAATTTGTGGGGTCGGTCTATTGGGAGCGACCGGTGGGGCGCGCCGGCGGCAACGGTTACCGGCGCGCCCAATACAGCGTCCGGCAAAGTTGCCGGACAGCCACCCAATACAGCGTCCGGCAAAGCATACCCAATTTGAGATGTTCTAAGAGCATCTCCACTCGCGGCGCCCAAACGGCCGCCCAAACGCCTTTGGGGCATGCCGGACACAAAATCGCCCCCACTCGCGGCGCCCAAACGCGAATTCGGTCCGGCGCGGCCCAGTTTTGTGTCCGGCACGCCCAGCCCATTCCCTCAACTTGGGGAGGCTTGGGGCGGCCCCGGACGGAAGGAAACGCGACGCCACGTCGGCTCCCGACGCGCGGGCCACGCCTGGCAGTGAGACACGGACTATGTCTCGTCGTTTTCTCGCATGATTTTATCCCCGTCTTCCATCGTCGCCCCAGACGCCCCACTTTGCTCGTCGCCCCAATCGCCCCCACCGCCGCCCGCCCGCCGGCTCCACCCAACCTGGACGCCGGTGCCGCCGTTTGCTTCCTCTCATCGACGGCCTTCGGTTCTGGGCACCGGCGATCTCTCCGCCGCTGTATTCGATACAGCCGTCCCCGGCGGTCTCTCCGCGACCCGCCCTGCCTGCAAGGTGTTCGGCGGATGGTTCGCCTGGTTTTTTACTAAATTATTGATGCTAGCCGGCGACCGGTCGTTGATCAGTGGCCGCGTTGTATTGCAGATGGATAGCGACGACGAGATGATGGCCGCGATGCTGTTGGAAGAAGAAGACGCCATCGCCGCGGAGGAAGATGAGAATATAGCAATTCTCAGTTGTCTTCTCCGGCTTCAATCCGACGAGGAAGCCAATGCCGCCCCAAAACGGGGAGGCTCATCGTTTGGAAGGAAGAAGAGCAAGCCGAGGCAGAGAATGGAAGGCCACTGCATGTTAGTCTCTGACTACTTTGCCGAAGTTCCTGTCGCCACCGCCAAGGATTTCCGTCGACGCTTTCGGATGAACCGTGGATTGTTCAACCAGATCGTGCAAACTGTGAGGGCGTATGATCCATGGTTCAAGTTGAAGAAGGACGCCGTGGGAACTATTGGTTTCTCGTCAATCCAGAAGTGCACTGCAGCCATGAGAATGCTTGCATATGGAGCACCTGCTGATTCTGTAGATGACTACCTACGGATGTCAGAGTCCACAATCATCAAGTCGATGTACAGGTTCTGCAGGGCGGTGATTGGTGTGTTTGGTCCAAACTATTTGAGAGGACCAAATGAAGAAGAAACAGCTCGGATCCTGGAACAGAATGCAGCTAGAGGATTTCCTGAGATGTTTGGAAGCATATACTGCATGCATTGGAGCTGGAAGAACTGTCCATTTGGTTGGCAATGATTGTACAAAGGAGGCTACAAAGGATATTGCAGTGTGGTTCTTGAAGCTGTGGCCGATCATGAACTATGGATTTGGCACGCATTTTTTCGGTATGGCAGGATCACACAACGACATCAATGTGTTGCAGCGCTCTCCTGTGTCCGCGAAGCTAGTTGAAGGCCATGCCCCACCTGTCAACTATGTGGTCAATGGCCACGAGTACAACAAAGGGTACTACCTAGCCGATGGCATCTATCCAAAGTGGGCAACATTTGTGAAGAGTGTCCCCAACCCTCGCGGGAACAAAGCTTGTCATTTTGCCGCTGAACAAGAGAGCGCCAGGAAGGATGTCGAGCGGGCATTTGGAGTGCTGCAGCAAAGGTTTGCTATCGTTCGGTATCCTGCTCTGACATGGTCGAATGAGCAAATGTGGGAGGTAATGAATTGTTGTGTCATCCTGCACAACATGATCATCGACAGTGAGCGCTATAATCCAGTGCATGATCATATGCCATATGACTTTGAGGGTCCTCATGCACAGGTTGATCACAACGTGCCGGCAGATTTCGCTGATTATATCTCAATGCATTTGGAAATTCGTGATGAAAATACTCATAATGCACTCCAAGCTGATCTAGCGGAGCATTTGTGGGCACGCCGGGGCATGGCAGCGGCAGAGGAGGAAGAGGAAGACGTTTGAACTTTTGAACTATTAAATATTGTATTTGAACTATTACATATTTATGTATGTTTGATTTTTTTCTTTCACACAATATTGAAATTCATGTAAAAAAGCCTTTTGGAGCGCCGCGAGTGGGCATCGTGGACGCCCAAATGGCACACCTTGTCTGAACGGCGCCCAAATTGCACGTCCGGACGGCCTTTGGACACCCATTTGAACGCCGCGACTGGAGAGGCTCTAATATTCCCTCCCACCCTCCTCCTCGCCGGGTCAACGACCTGGACCCAGCAACACACGCGCCTCGGCTGCACGAATCAGCCAGCGGCCAGGCAAACTCAGAGTTTCAACAGACGCCAACGGGCATATATGGCCTCACGTTCGTCGTCGTGGCGACCACTCGCGTTTACACAAATGAGTACTGGGAGGAGCGTGGAGGACTGCGCATGCACATTCGCCTTAACTCGTCGTTACCTTGATCCAATCAATGTTTCTAGATGAGCCTTTCTCTTAATCTCTTGTGTTGTGAGCAGACATTTCTGCGGCGGCGGCGGCTGGTACATTTTCACCGCTGTTCGGCCGCTGAAATTAGGCAGCGAATTATGTCATGATGCCTGGCGTTTGCTTGACGTTGACGATCCAGAAGCGCAATTTTATACTATGCCTTTGCGTACTGATCACACTTAATTGTCCTTGCGTCCTCTAACGGTCTTACCGTGGTACCCGTGCCTTTTACACCAAGCGGCAAGCGCTGACAAGAGCCGGATAATTAATGATGGCCGCGTTCTTCAAATAACCATACGGCTGTGCAAAACTGCTACTCCAGATCAAATGGCCGGAGTACTACTGTAGTTCTTTGTTATGAGACTACTGATGGCCTAGACCTGATGAATCGATCCTAAATATCACCTTCAGCAGCTGTTAGTCTCTTTTTCCAAATCATATGCCGGATTTGGCGGACTGTGTTCGGTTCTGATGACTAACAATACCGAAGGCCTAACACATGATGTGCTAGCTACTTTCCTTTCTTAGCGAAATGATGCAATATGAAATTAGGAACCACGTTCGTCGGTGCCTAAGCCGGATTCTTCCAGTTTCCAGTAGCCAGTTGGACTGATTATTGGGTACTGACGCGACACATGCATGGGAGACTGAGAGGTGCATGGTCAAACAACCTACTACAATAGGTTTGGAATAATCTTAACTGATTCGAAAAACTGACAAATTGTTCTATCAATCACTTCAGATCTCCTCTAATTGTGGCCAAATTGTTCTTTTGCATGGAGTAAAGAATAAAGACTTAGGACTTAGTCTCCCTGTCTGTGTCATCGGGATGGATTGTCTTAAACCCACTTGTGTAACTAGTTTTATTGTCTTACTACAATTTACTCAACCAAAATCTGTATATTTTCACACTCACTTGTGCATACAAATTTCAAAATAATTTAGGCACGGTAGAATTGGCCACGAATGGGCCTTCGAACTCAAAACCATCAATACGTTGAAGCATTACATAAAATGATTTTAAAATCGACCTTTTCTATTTCTTCTTGCTTAATTTTTTGTTAAGAGTAAATACCAATTTTGTTTTTGCCGAGAAGAGTCCATTCCAACACAGAAATCTATTTGTTATCGTTGTTAGTTTCAGCTAAAATATACAATCTGCCCACTTTGAACTACGTTAAATTTTCGGGGGGGGGGGGGGGGGGGGGGCTTCTCTTCGGAGTTCAAACTCGTCAAGTTCTCTTCACGACTCGGCGAGTACCCCTTTTTACCTTGTCCACTTTATCAATATAAATCTGAGGCAGTAGTATGGCTTCTCATGCACCCATCAAATAGGAGGGTCTAAACTTAGGTAAAATCGTGTTTACACAAACCTATTGATCGAATCCCTAACCGACCAAATAAATGTGCCAACACGGTCATTCAAAAGTACAGTTGCCGAGGAACACCGATTTCAATACCACAACATCTCGCCTTTTACACAAGAAATAAGATGTTTTGCAAATTAAATTTTTGGTTCATTTTTGCATAGTGGTTAAAACTCTAAAATATGGTCAATATTATGAAATCTTTATCTAAAGTGGAATTCACTATTTTTCATGAAATAGTTCGGTATACTTTTGACAAGTGTTTATTAATTAGTTAAAGTGGAACATTGCTCCAACATGTTCTTCGTTTTATTGGTTCCTGGAGAGTATAACTAGTATTGAAGTGTACCATAGGTCCCACAACTATCTATACCTCTTGTAAAGCAAAACCCCACTAAGTGCATTAATTATTTTTCTATCTCAACATGCAAAGTATCCACATCACCCACTATGTTAGTCAATCAATTGTCCATGTCATCTCCACTAACAATAATTAATAATAGTACATATCTCATGCAACATATCCATGTCATTTTTCTCATCCTTATAATTGTCCACCTCACTAATATTTAGTACTCAAATATTCAACAATTTCATACGAATTAAATTTAGCGTCTAGACTTTTGTGATCAACTGAATCTTGACAATTGAATATTTCATGCGTCTTATATCCATTCCATTTACATATTAAGTTTTAAAAAAAATTCACGCTGCAACGCGCGGGGTATTCTTCTAGCTTAAAGAATGACATAGGTCATAGAACTTTAAAAATCGCCATACAGGTTTGGAAAGTGCAATAAATGAGTCATCTAGGTCCCAAATCTAGAAAATATGAGACATCCAGGTCCTAGACTATGTATGTTGTCGCCCTTTTCTTGTACCTACAAGGCCTGGATGGTGAACTGCAAAGTTCTAGGACCTACGTGACACCCTCCAAATAACATAGGAACCATGATGCACTTCACTCTAAAATTATGCTTGTGAAATCTCATTTTGGATAAGTGTTGACATCACTAGTGGAATTTTGCGCGGCGTCACGCCGCGCTTTTGTTAGTTTGTTTTTTTATAAATTTGTAAGATAACTCCATAATTAGAGAATATGTATCTTGTGAGCATTTATTAAATTTAAATCCACAATTGGATGAAGTTCACTTAGTTTGTATACTAATATTAGCCAATTTTAATTGTTTAAATATGTTTGTTCTGATCATGTCGATATATTTCGGAGTATCTCCAATATTTTAACAATCTAAAATGTTCAAATATGCTTTTTTTTGTAAATGATATTTAATTTAAGTATGTAGTTAGTGGTAATGCATATTTTTTGGATTCGAGTTCACAATTCGGAAAAGTTCATTTATATTCTTAATTGTTCAAATATGTTTTGTGTTTTGGCATACGTAGTTAGCGTTGGTTTTTTCAGAGTATTTTTTATATAGTTTTAAAAATATCCATATATTTGGCAAATTGAAGTGTTTAAATATTTTGTTTATGTTGACATAAATTTTTAACTGTAATTAGAGAAAATGTATTTGAATTATTTCTAAATATTTACCAATTTTAATTTTTTCTAGGTATCTGGATGCGGCGATACGCTGCACTTGTTGTAATTTGAAATGTGAAATGCATCGGAATTTGTCGTCTAGGGTAATTTGAAATACTTAGCAAATTTGAATGTTTGATTATGTTTCGGTGGTACGTCGTACCTGTTGTAATTCGAATTATGAAATGCATTGGAATTTGTCGTTTAGGGTAATTTCAAATACGTAGCAAATTTGAATGTTTGGTTATGTTTGTATGGTAGCATAAATAATTAATTTAGTTTTGTAATCAGAAGATATGCATTATATGAGCATTTAGTAAAGTCAGTATATATTTTGAGGAATTGCATCTGAATTTAATATTTACAGAAATTTAGTTTAGTTTTTTGCCAAATATTTGTTGAATTGAAATGTTCAATTAGAGTCCGTAATCAGAGGAAATGCGTAGTGTGAGCATTTGTTAAATTCAACTCCACATAATTGTGGGAAGTGCATTTGTTTTTTCTTCAAATGTTCACCCATTCAAAATTGTCAAATATGTTTGTTTTTTGCCATAAATTATGTTTGTATTTTGTTGTAAATAGTTGGCATTTAATTTTTGTGAGCATGTTGATATATTTTGGAGTATCTCATTTTTGGAAATGCACATTCATTCAATTGAATGCCATATTTAGAGAAAGTTCATTTAGATTACATCTAATATTTACCAATTTGAAGTGTTCAATTTTAGTCAATTATTAGAGGATTAACTTCACATAATTAGAGGATGTGCATCTTGATTTTCTCCAAATATTCATCAATACAAAATGTTCAAATATGTTTGTTTTTTTTGTTGTAAATAAGTGGCATTCATTTTTGTGGGCATGTTGATATATTTTGGAGTATTTCATATTTATTTATTTTGCACATTGAAATGTTTGAATATGTTTATATTTCTCAGTAATATTTATTTTAAGTCCGTAATGAGTGAAAATGCGCATTTATTTAATTGAAATTTATATTTAGAGGATGTTCATTTAGATCATATACAAATATTAACCAAAGTCAAATGTTTAATTTAAGTTCATTTGGAGAGGAAATGCATTATATGAGCATTTATTAATTCAACTTCACATAATTCAACAATCCAACAGTCCTTTTTTTCCAGACTGTTGTCACTTGCGCAATAGTTCTCTCTGACAAATAATTCATTTAAACGAAAAGAACCAAAGTAGGAAAGAGGAGCAAATTAAAAGAAGAACACAATGGCTATGCTACTAAAAGGAGTAGTACATTCTTGAGAATTCAACCTATCAAATGCATAGCAAAGAACATGAAGTTGCAATCATACAGATATATTAGAATGAATTTTCTGTTAGTATCAATTGGAAAGTTCTAATGGGATTATGAGGTCATACAGTAGTTCCTAGTATTAGGTGAAACATTTTCGTGTAATGACTAATGAGAAAATTAAAACGATCAAAAGTGCACTTGTAACTTTTAGGTGAGTGATCCAACTGAGAAACTATTACTTACCCCGCGCGTTGCTGTGGAAATTATATGCACAAAATATTAAGCATATTTGGAATACAAAATACACTCATTTGGGAAAATGCAGTGGGCAGTGAGTCGAATAAAATTGTAGCTTGAAAGTATTTCTTCAAAATCTGAACTATGTAAAAAACAATGGGAACGGAGAAATTACAATGAAACAACACTTTATGAGAGCAGAAGGATTTACTTGCTTAAATTTGTGCGGTGACACGCTGCGCTCGTAACATAAAAAAGAGAAAAAAATGAAGGGAAGGTAGTGAGACTAAGCATGCATCTACACATAGAAAAGAAGCATTTCCTTATGTTTGTTGTGCTACTCTATGCAGCTGATCAGGTATAGATAATTATAAATATAAAAATTGTGGAATGTGAATAGTAGATATGACCAATTGAAGATGTTGAATGTATCTTAGGACAGGAAGATCAATTTAAGTGAAGTCGGAATGACTAACATATGACGTTTTCATAAACTTCATAGTTGACATAAAAGGGTACTCAAGTTCTTTTAATTTAGCAGGATTGCAAATTGATTAATCATGCATGTACATGTGCAGATAAGAAGTTATGCTTGCTTTGCTTATTTGATAACTAATAATAATAGATCTTTTGTAATATTGTATTGATTTCATCGTCGGTTGATTAAGTATTCATCTTTGTTGTTGTTGATCTTCATCTTGATCTCGCATCTGCGTTCTACCGAGAAGAACCAAAACACTGAAAAGTAATGAAATAGTCAACACATGGCATAATGTAATGTGTGTACAAAAATGTATGGATGACAAATTTAAATTACTGAAGTTTAATCGTAAGCATGTATAACATTTTAAATAGAGCCAAAATGTTTTTAGTAATAGCATTTGGAAACATCGCATAAATACATGAATTGGGTTATTTTGTTCTTATAAGTAAACATGGTTATAAGTTGGTTGAACATGCATGAATTTGACATAATTAGATAGGAATTTTTTTTATGAACATTTTGATATGTCATTTGCATTTTTTAACATGTGTGGCATGATAAATTAAGGATTTCATTTTAAATTCTAGAAGATGGATAACAATTTAAATGGGGTCCAAATACCACTAAAAGTAATATTTGGAACGAACCCCATAATTAAAGAAAGTGGCATTTTTAGTAATTTTAGGTAAGTCTTAATTTAAGTTGTTCAATCATGTATGAATTTGTCATAAATAAATAGCTTATATTTTTCTGAACATTTTGGTATATTTCTCATAATTTTCTAAATTACAGATCGAAAGATATGAATTTTACAAATTTTTGTACTTTCTGTAATTAATAAAAATCTGACAGTCGGGACCCGCATGTCAGGATTTTATTAGTTATGAAATTCTTTGCGAAAATTAAAAGGGTCTGACATGTGGGCCCGTTGTGACGTCACTGCTGACGTGAGCGGCGCAGAGGCAATCGCCGTCGTCGCCGGCGGCTCTGCCGAGCTCGCGCTCGCGCAGGAAAGCACGCCCGCGGTGCTGGGACTACACAGGTTCGCTGGAGCGCGTTGAGAGGAGGCGACTGGCGGCGGACGGAGCCATATGGTCGCCGGAGTTGGCCGGCGGCGACCAAATCGCGGCGGCGGACGGAGAACGGGGAGCTGGAGAAGAACGGTCGATTCACCGCGTTCCGGGCGTCCCTGCACGCGTGGCTTGCGGAGGAGGTAGAGGAACGACGGCGGAGGTCGGGGTGCGCTTGGATTCGTCGGAGGAGGAGCAGAAAGGCGACGGCGCGCGTCGGCGGCGGCGGCGGGTTCGGCACCGCGCGGGAGAGAGAGGAGGAGGGGGACGTGAGATGTTTTTGCAGAAAAGTCCCTCAGTTTTCGGGAAATTGCAAGTAGGTCCCTCAGCGCGGTACTTTTCGACACTGTAGCTGTGAACAGTAATGACAGTAGCCGAGCAACCACAGCTCGCGAAATCGCGCATCTTTCATATAGTTAGTGATTCGAAGCGGAGATAAGGGTTGACACACTTGCACTAATAGGTCAAACCGTGTCTCTCTAGTTTTTGATCATGGTCTAATGGCATTTGTATTGTATTGAACTTTGCTTATAATGTCGTTTAATATATATTTCGATTCGTTGTGACTCTCTCATCCCTATGTTACTCTATTTGTCTCTCTCCTCATTAATTAGCTGTCACATCAGCTTTTTTATTTAGGTGCATCTATGTTAGCATCCTAGTTACTCCCACTGTGGGCAGGCTTAGCGGATCTGAAGTAACGCAAGGTTGTTCAAAAAATAAGATAGTGCAAGGCTCTGAATCCTCTAAAGAAATTTGGTACAATTCCTCTTACGGCATTTGTATGCATTGAACTTTGCTAATAAGTCATTATGTCGTTTAATATGTACTTTGATTAGTTCCGACACTCCGGTCACCATCACGTTCTCCGCGTTACTTTTGCAAGACCATTTTTTAAGAGAAGTGGTTCCTCTATAAAACCTTGGCTCCCCAACGTTTTAAGCGCTCCACATTGTAGTCGCATTCTCAAAGCCAATCCCCGAAAGAAAAGAAAGAGACACCGCGAGCTCAATCAATGGATACCGCTCCCAAGAAGCCTTCTTTGTCGAGGAAGCCCTCGCCGTCGTTCCGCCTCCGCAACGGCAGCCTCAATGCCCTGCGCCTCCGCCGCGTGTTCGACCTCTTCGACCGCAACGGCGACGGCGAGATCACCCTCGACGAGATGGAGTCCGCGCTGGACACGCTCGGCCTCGGCGCCGACCGCGCCGGCCTGGAGGCCACCGTCGGCGCCTACATCCCGGCTGGCGCCGCCGGCCTCGGCTTCGAAGACTTCGAGAGCCTCCACCGCGCTCTCGGCGACGCGCTCTTCGGGCCCATCGTCGAGGAGGAGCCCGAGAAGGAAGGCGAGGACGAGGAGATGAAGGAGGCGTTCCGGGTGTTCGACGAGAACGGCGACGGCTTCATCTCCGCCGTCGAGCTGCAGACCGTGCTCAAGAAGCTCGGCCTAGCGGAGGCGCGGAGCCTGGCGAGCGTGCAGGAGATGATCTGCAACGTCGACCGCGACCGCGACGGCCAGGTCGATTTCGGCGAGTTCAAGACCATGATGCAGGGGATCACCGTGTGGGGAGCTTGACGCCGGCGACCGCGCCCGGCGTCTGGCCTTCGTCCCTCTCCTGTTTCTCATGTACGTATCGTTCATAGGCATTGTAGCGTGATTTTTACTCGGAAGTTCTTGATCGAGATTCCTATCCTTGATTGGATATGCTCGAAGTCTTTGCGTGAGAACCATGGCCACATGTACTTTTCAGTTTCTTCATTAACCATTCCTCTTATTTTTCTAGAACTGTATTGACCAACTGCCCTAAGAATATTCGTGCGTCTTTCGTGCTCCTGCCTAACCCTGCTACTCCTTCGCGCGTTGACGTAGCATTGTGTTATAACTTATCATCTGAAAACAACATTTATTTAATGAAAATGGAGGACAATGAAGCATACGTTGATATACACATATAAATGCTACGGTGTTAGTCGTTATGTTTTTCTTTATGTTCATCCATTGGACAGAACTTTCTTTCTTCTGCAAACACTAGCACTTTTAATCCCAGTGAGAAACGTGCAAGAGAGAAGCTTCACATGGGATATTTTCCTCCATAATTACTGTAGTACTATAGTAGTGCAGTATGGTACTAATGCTTATGCACATGAAGGTTGTTATACCAACCAGATGAATTTTCCTTTCTAAGAGGACCTACCACTTTCTGAAAGCAACTTGTATCCACATGGTCTGCACTTAAATATATAGCTATACATCTACTTGATCACGCGTTTTGCTTTGAGTTGAGTTTGCCATTAAGCAATAGTTTCCCTTGATTCTGCAGATGCTCAAGCATCAGAAGAGTGGGCGAGGAAGAATCAGAACTTCACAAGATCAGTAGATTGCTTCAGACCTTACAAAGTTAAAGCCTGTAGTCTGGTGTAAACTTATGTTAGTTTTTTCGGTCGCTAGGGAGTTGGTGTGTGCTGGTCAGAAGCTCAGAATGCAAGTATTTGCTTGTGGTTTAATTTAGCGTGTTCTAACTATGGTGGCTCTATCTTTCACTGATGTAACAATGTAGGTGTTGTGCATCTGATGCTTGCGCCTTATCACCCGTAATATGTCTGTACATCATAACATCGCACACCTGTTTCATCCATTTTCTTTATCCAAATTGTATATGTACAATATTTCAAGAATACATCATGGAAGTATAATGTACTATTTGACTCCCTTTATAGATTGGCACATTTAGTATTCCTGTTTTCGGCAAGAAAGTACTTGCCATTTTTTGTCAGTTTTAGCGTATCAACTAGTTATATGGTGTCTTTGGTTCTCCGAAGAAAGGAAAGATTATATATGTCGTATTACATGAAAATCATTAGCTAGCCCAGTATTCCATGGCTAATTTTAAATTTGCTAGATGTTACCCTTTTCAGTTTGTTAGGCTCTCTATATGAATATAGCTTTTTTCTTTTGAATTAAACGAATGTATGTTTGATCCATAATAAGTGTCGTAGTTTTGAACTAAACCCAGTTCAAAAATACGGCACTTATTTTGGATCAGAGGGAGTAATATTTTTAAGGTTGGCCCTCAAATTTCTTATGTTTTCGTCATTGTTGGTGCCTCTATACTGGAAAGGGAAAGCATGTGTGCACTGTGCATTATTAATTCACATGTTGGTTAAGACATAATTTGGACCTTGTAGGCGCGGTTCCTCAAATAACAACATGCAATAATGAAGAATGTGAATCCTTCAAAAAAAAATACCAAGAACCGTAACATAAGCATGACTTTTAGAAAAAACACCACTGTTTATTGGTATTATCAAAAGGCAAAACAATCTCTGCAGCTAATGTAGCTAACTGTACTCACAAACTCAAGGACTACATAAACATAGTGAAAATCAAAACTTACATTCATCACTTACATGGAGGAAATCTTACATAGCGTGGATTGGCGTTTATTTCTAAGCTGTGCCATTGCTGGACTTTGAAGGTAAGAAGGCCTCCCACCATCCAGACTCGTATTTTGGGTATGGGGCTGTCCATTTCTCAGGGTTATCAAAATTCAACTCAGCAGAGTTAGAAGCGAGTGCTTCTTCAGGTGTTTCCGCATCGAACTGCTCCAATAAAACCCTGTCCAGCCTAAGTTTCATAAATCTGAGTGCAAAAAAAGGAGATATACATTAGAGCATTGAGGATTTATTACTGCATTGATGCTAGTTTGAACTGAAACAGAGAACTATGCTGAAGCAACAACTTTCAGAACAAAATCCACACACCATACTGGCGGAACATGAAAAACCGACAAGACAATGGGATGCACAAAGTCATCAGCCGCTGGTGGTGTCATGTTTGACAATTCTACCGTCAAATAAGTTCCTCTATGTTTCTTTAGTTTCCTTTTACTCGCTTCCCCATCTAATAACTATGTTCAGGAATACAAACCAGTAGTCACCAGATCTTACCCAGTTAGTGAATGGAGGTGGATAAAAACAAGAAAATTGCAAAAGTGCTACTAACCAATATGCAGATGCCCGCTGAAAAAAATATGACACACCCATGGGTCATGACAGAGAATACAGATCCAAGCATCAGAACATGATATGGTGCAACTTCAAGAAGTACACGCAAAAGCTTCATTTTATATTGCTTACACCAGTGTTACCGTCGTAGCCGCGTAATTGATCTACCGAGAACACGAAGCAATCACAGCACAATGACGACACCGAGATTTGTTAACGCAGTTCGGCGAACTCGCCTACATCTGCGGGGCATGACTACGGGCGCTCCTCCCCATTGATACCGCAACCCTGGCCGCCCTAGGCGCCGGCACAAGCCGCCGGCTCCCCGCGTGCCTGTTGCTATCAAGTCGTCATGGGTTACACGTGTGGTGCTCCCCTCATTATATGGGAGGCCCAGGCTACAAGAGTTCGACTCGAACACTACTCGTATCCTATCCACACCTAATACAACTCCAAGTCTAAACGTAACCCAACTCGTACATAATATTCGACACAAACACAACAAACTCCACCTGGCGAATATTCTCCACCACATCCAATGCGTCAAACCTCCATGTACTCTGGACTTGAGTTGTCTTCCATGAGTTTCGCTGCTACTCCAGACTCCCACCTGCAACTGTAGTCCCTTCTTCCCGTTTCAACATCATCACACACCGACCACTGATCTGCGTGAAAGTGCTTCCAACTTGAAGGAATTTCACCGTCGCCGTTTAGCCAACCCGAGTCAAATTCATAGTCGTCTCATCCTGGATAGTCTTCTACATGTCCCACAGCTGTAGCACTCCGCCTCCTTCTGTATCTAATCATCCGCACTTTGCCATGTGCAATGAGCATCTCAGAATATACGGCCATGTACTCTCCAAGCTTCCGACATTTCAGACTTTCCAACACTTTCCTAGATTCCCTATGGCCGACTCTTGTCTATCACTTGGCACCAATCCCGATAGACCCAGTCACCAACTTGAATCCGGTACTCGCCAACACTGTTTCAGCCCCCCTGCACACATGTCCGACCACCTGTGCCCTGGTCTGTCACCGTGTCCCGTGCTTACCGCACGCCTCGCCGCTATTACCGCGTCGAGCATCCGCAATCTTGGCCAAATCTACTGGGTCGCGCACCCACACCACCTCAGGCCCCACTGCACACAACCATCACTCATACCCGACCGATGCCGAGTTCCACGCATCTCTCCAGACCCTGAGCTCCAGTCCAGGCCACGTGCCTCTCGCTTCCCGCTGACTAGGCTTCGACTCTCCGTGCACTTACGCCGTAGCCCCTCCATCAGCCGAGTGGAATCTTCCATACGAGACTCCAGCTCCACCTTCAACATGACTCCATGTAGATGATCAGTCCACCCACGCCTCGTTGACCTTAAGATCTCATATGTGCACCATCTTGAATCAACCCCGCGTCATCACATGTCGAAGCACGCATCCCTCAGGCATGCGCCACGTGTTGCCACGCCACAGAATTCGGACACCATCAGCCCTCACGCTCCTACGTCGTCGCCGATCTTCACCCTCTTCTGTCTCGTCAGACTGTCCAGTCCAACCCAGCCGAATGTATCCGACTGCAATCATGCTCCACCTCGCATCCTATCATCCCAACACCAACGTGCATTGATCGACGCCTTTTGGTACATGATTCTCCACGACGTACTCCAGACTGCTACCAGTCTTATACGCACATCGTCGCCTCAACGCAGAATTTCTCATACGTGCTAACGCCTTCAACCGAACTTATCTGGACATAATAGACTTCTTCCGTGTGCGCCTCAAACAACCTGACCAAAAACTGACCCGAATTTAGGCCACACAACTGCCTATAAGAATGGTGTAATTGCCTTTTTTCCACACGCTAGCTTCTCATGAGGACCATTTTTTTCACGTAACAAACCTCAAGATGCTGATTTCCGATCGATCCATGCAGCTCTGCGCCTTGGCTGCCCATGCGACCTGGCCCTGCGCGTGCTTCCGGGCTTCCGGCCCGTTGGCCTACGCGCCTGCCTGGACTGCGTCTCCAGCTCGCGCTGCTCCACCACGAGCGAACCGCATGTACCACGTATGTGTGCACTGCTTCGCCCGATCTGCAGTCGTACTCGATGATCGGATCGATCCGATCTCGTCTATCGACGTGCGACCGATCTCGCCGAGCAATCCTTGCTACGATCGATCCGTCCAGCTTCCTGTGCTTCCGATTGCTTTTCCGTCCGTCTGATTACAAACACTGCTGCTCCCCTCGAATCTACAATCGCTGCTCACCGTCACTATTTCCGACGACGCTCCGCGAAACACGATCCAACCTTGTCGCAGCTTCACAACAAGCTGCAGCCTTCAACCTCGCTCTGATACCAATTGTTACCGTCGTAGCCGCGTAATTGATCTACCGAGAACACGAAGCAATCACAGCACGATGATGACACCGAGATTTGTTAACGCAGTTCGGCGAACTCGCCTACATCTGCGGGGCATGAGTACGGGCGCTCCTCCCCATTGATACCGCAACCCTGGCCGCCCTAGGCGCCGGCACAAGCCGCGGCTCCCCGCGTGCCTGTTGCTATCAAGTCGTCATGGGTTACACGTGTGGTGCTCCCCTCATTATATGGGAGGCTCAGGCTACAAGAGTTCGACTCGAACACTACTCGTATCCTATCCACACCTAATACAACTCCAAG
Organism: Poa pratensis; assembly: GCA_947311845.1. Lineage (NCBI taxonomy): Eukaryota > Viridiplantae > Streptophyta > Magnoliopsida > Poales > Poaceae > Poa > Poa pratensis. Next base: position 77,238,505 of record CAMZMU010000096.1, on the reverse strand, counting down.
TCCAAACGTAACCCAACTCGTACATAATATTCGACACAAACACAACAACCAGGTTCTTTTTTCTTCCTCAAATAAACATTACGTGCTCAAACTTCACAAGTGGCAGTATCTAGACAGGCCCCAATCTTGAATGTGAACTTTACTGGTAGGGCATGCATGAATCTAAACCAAACTATGCCTCTTTTTTCGCCATATATCTTTCTATCACCAACATCATATTCGTGGAGTCAGAATCATCTGAAGCAAATTGAAGTATGTAGAGAGCTCATCAACCTACATACACATTTGAAGTGCCTGCTTTTGCTGGCAGTTCAACAAGACGTTACGGCTAGCAGTCGAGCAGGGAAATGGATGCGAATTGCAGACACAACTACACAAGCCATTACTGATGCACTGTGTTTTGACATTTCCAACAGGAAATATACCAGATTGCACTACTGCATGCCATGATGCCAATGACGTATGGGCATTTGGGCACCGCAGGCAACTATCATAAAGTAACCACTTACTAATTTCTATTACCAATTCGCAAGTATTACCAGAAAACTATGCATTGGCGTTTTAATATCCATCTCGAACTCAGCTAATTGGCATTGCGCTTTGAGCGTGCAACGATGCCTGAAGAATGAAGATACACCTTAACTTGGTGACTTACCTGATCCAGTTGCGATCGGTGGATACGAGCGCGACGGCGGGCGCTTGAGCCGCTTGGTTACATTGGGAACTTGTCCAGAAACTTGGGCTCGATCACGAGCCAGAAGTCCTGCTCCTTGCTGCGCTCCTCGTAGAGCCTCAGCTTCTCCTGGAGCTGCTCCTGGAAGTGCTCCTCGTCGTCCAGCATGAACTTTGCATTTGCCACCAGGAAGTAGTACGTCCGGGGCTTCTCCTCCTGCTGCGCACCCAAAACACCACCACCGACCGTCTCAAAATCGAGCAGAAATCTCTTTCGGGGGTTGGAAATGTGGAACAAGGGAAGCGCGCGGCGTGCTACGCCTACGCTAGTGCTTACTTCACGGAAGACTCTGCGGAGGCTTGCTGGCCGGATTCGACGGCGAGCGCGCGGCGGAGGCCCTTCAGGCGCCTCGGCGGCAGGAGATGGAGAGCGAGGGGGCGGGGCGACTACAGGACGCGAATCGGCGCGGGGGAGCGCGGACCTTGGCGGCGCGAGGGACGCGCAAGGGCGGAGGGACAGCGTCGCCGGAGCAGCCATTGGCTCGGTGTGGAGGCACACCGCCGATGGAGTCGAACTGAACTGAACAGAGTCGAAGAGGATAGAGGAACGGAAGAAGCTGGGAATCCAGTACGGCGGTATAGGCAGAAGCCTTATCTGGACAGCAATGCAGAGAGCATCCTACTCGGCTACTATGCCATTTTGGGCCTTAACAGAGGATTTGAGGGTTCGTAATTTACTAATTGGATACCGTCTTCGGCTATAATGGATAGGGATGCGTTAGGTCCGGTCCGGTTTGGACCAGTTACTGGACCTCTGAACCTTTAGCAAAATTTTAGGTCCAAGGGTCAAACCGCACCTTTTCTGACAGGGTAAAGGGTCACCTAGGTTCGATCCGGTGTTGTCGCGGCGGCGGGATGTCTCGGCGATAATCAACAGCGTCTCCATGGAAGAGCCAAAAAGTCTCATCCCCGACTACGGCGGTCGGTCGCCGCCGCACTTTTCTACCTTATCCTCGGCGCTCGCAGCATCGTCATGGAGAGCCACGGGGTGGACGAGGTAGTCACCAATGCCATGAAGCACGCCGCCCCTGAAATCAAGCTCGACATCGCCGTATGCAGCCGCCCCGGCCCTGCCGCGCGCGCCGCTGGCGACCGGGAGATGAGGGGAGTCCGAAGGTCCTCCGCCCCGTCCTTTCGCCGGCGGGAATGGCCGCCGCCGCGACCCCCGTCCTCCCGTGCGGACAGACCCCCTGTGCACAACCCCCTCCGGCGCCACGCACGAGGCCGTCGCCACCCGGATCTCGAACTGCAGCCTGAGCACTCCGGCCACGAGGCGTGCTGCTCCGTCGTCCACCGTGCTCCCTGCTCCGATGCATCAAAGTGTGTAAGCGGCAGCGATGTCTCGGCCTCCAGTTCGTCCCTGCATCAGGTGTGGGTTGTCCCTAGGTTCGATTGGGATAGAACCTCGTTGGACCTAATTTTTAGTGGGCCGGCCCTTTACCCTAATGGTACCAAATGCTAGGTGCGGTCCGGTGGGTCAGTGGGCCGAACCGGACCCAACACATCTATAATAATGGACTGGTAGACTAGCGGGCTGTTATCCCATGTTGGCCATCTCCTCACACCCAGACCTATTAAGAAGGAAAACATAAATTAGTAGTAGATTTTTTCCGAGATAGTACTCCCTCCGATCCATATTAGTGGGCATAGCTTTGTCTAAATTCATATGTATCTAGATACATATGAATTTAGACAAAGCTATGCCCACTAATATGGATCGGAGGTAGTACAAAAATTTTGGTCCAGAATATTTTACTTGGGATTTAGCTCTCAGAAATATTATCAAATAAAAGTACTATGAAATTTAAGAAATCAGTGCCTTTACTTATTGTTGTCTCGAGATAACATGGTGCGGCACAAGCCACTCTTGAATCAACTTTTTTACCTTTGTTGAAGAGAGCTTGACTTCTACTCCTTAAATTTCTCTCTTATTCATATGTGAAAATTTGAGAACGTTAATAAGTATACGATTATATTTTTACATTGAGAGTATAATGTAAATTTAGATCTTTTTTCATCAACACGGATCTAGTATTTTGTTCAAAACACATGGCACAATGGCTAGCGCCAGTAGCAAGAGGATACGCAGTCAATAGACTGGTACCAAAAGAATACTCTTAGGTTATTGATCCTTCCATGTCGTCATCGACCACAGGTTCTTGTTGCGAATGAGATCCATGTCACTGTGTGGGGAAGAGTTGGCTCCTTCATAGCAGCGGAACACTCCGGCCATGTCGCCCCAAAATAGTTGGTCGGTGTCACCTCTTCTTTTCACTGTTTGTAGCGGGCATCCAATCAACCTCGCATACCTCAGATCGTGCTCGTTGGAGGCGTCAAACTTTCCTCGGCCATCACCTCTTCTTCTCACGCTCGGTAGCAGCATCTCATCAACCTCACATAGCTCGAATCATGCTCGAAGGAGGCGTCAGACTTTCCTTGGGTGTAGTATCTGGCCGCATGTAACCTTCAAAGTCTTCTTTGACCAAAGAAGACGAGCGCTCGGCTATCTCCATCCTCGCCAACTGTGGTCAATGAACGGCACGGAAGAGTGGAGCCAGGGATCGGGCGCCGTCTGCTTCCACCATTACATAATGTATTAGAAATCCGAGAGAAAAATGTACACAACACCATACTTTGGTGCCAAAGTTGCACAACACCTTTTGCAGCTAGCCCCAGGTTTTTGTCTAATAAATTATAAGTAGCTTAAAACGTTGATTTAGTGACTTAACAAGTATACATATGGGTTCGATGACCAATGTACTACTAGATACTTTAATTATACGACAATTTCAGAAAAAATACTGCATTACATAACAGTGGACTATAGTATGGCAATTATACTCTAAGGACAATACACAATATTCCAGCATTAACATAATACCATGTATATAATATAGAGCATCACATATGGTACGGTGATATAATTAATGTATACAATATAGAAATATGGTAGAGTGATCATGGGCCCACATGTCAAATACCTATTAACCTCGTAAATCAAATGTTTGAGTTAGCTGTAACTTGTATTAGACAAAAATCTAGGGCTAGCTGTTCGATTTATGTGTTTATGTGCAACTTTGAAAACAAAACATGGTATTGTGTGCAATTTTCTCGAAATCCGACTGATGGAAGTGGTTTTTTTGTTTCAAAGTGTAATAATTAATCCGTCGACCGGACCAAAACCGGATTCCAAACAGAATTTTGGTTAATATATAGGACGATAATTTTTATCAGCCTATAACTTACACGTGTTTTGGACAAAATACTGCTCTTCCAAACGAGAGCTAAGCTAATTTCACATAGGGCAGAAAGAGATTCGGGAACCTAATTTGACAAAGGACACAAAGCGATCTCCGGCCCAGCACAGTTGATCTCCTTTATCAAGTAGCAGCCATCTCAGAACATAGAACACGCTAGGTCGGATCACAGATTCCTTGTCATGACTGACTAATCAGCGTAAGGCTCCGTGTTGGGCTTCTGATTCCGGCGGCGGTCGTACCAGCGGCGCATCGCTGGGAGCATACCGCCGCAGTCTCCCAGCACTAGATCCGCATCCGCCATGATATGCCGGGGTATAGAAAGCTGGTGAGCATCAGAGTGGTGCCGAGCGAGAACATGACACCGATGGCGATGACCGTTCTCTTGAACTCCGTGGGATCCGCAGCCGCCATCCGCGCCGCCTCCGCCCGCCTGGCCGCCAGCCTCTCCTCGGCCTCCGCCCGCCTCTCTGCCTCCCGCTCCTCCGCCATCACCCGCAGCCCCACCAACCGCATCTCCTCCTGCTCCGCCAACTGCCTCTCCGCCAACCACGCGTTCACCTCCGCCGGCGTCATATCCTCTCGAGTCATGTTCGATTGTGGTTCCGTTCGCCTCGAGGTCGCTAAGAATTCAGGGCTCGTCTAGCTGGGGTTAAGACAGGCCCGTTCTTACTTTAGAGAGAAAGCCCGTTCGTAGTATAGGCTGCTTGACGGCCCGCGGCCTCGACTCTTCAGTGTGTTGACGGGGCCGAACATTTGGGCCTGCCTTATCCCGCCATTGCCTACTACTCCCTCCGTTTCTTTTCCCTATATAAAAAACTTCCTCTGTTTTTAAAATAAAATGTTTATTCATACTAAAATAGTTAACATACATAATAAAATGTGTATAAATAAATTTATATACATGAGAATATGGACAAAATCTAAATCATCTTATATTTATAAACGGAGGGAGTAGTAGTTGGCAAAATAAAATGTTGGCACGCATGAAGGCTGAAGCCATGAGTTATGGATGAGTTCGATAGACTGGAGGTAAAAGTAAGAGGCAGCGCATACGGTACATGGTGATGCAATGCAGCTAGATAAACACAAAATTAAACAGAAAAATCCAAATCAGGCAACCAAAGAGGCTACGGAATATGGTCATCCTTCAATTCCTTATGCGGGATATCCAACCAATTAGAATTCAGGTTAAAGAGGGTGGCGCCATAAACCAAGACGTTGGTCATCCGCCCATCCGGCTACGCGAGTTTAGCACGCGGTCGGTCGGACGTATTGGACGTGCTTGACTACTACCAGCAATCTGGGCTTCCGAGGGTACTTGTATCCACATGATAGAAAAATTTGTAAAAATAAGAAATCTATAGGATTAGAATGACATGTCTAACTAAATTATATGAGAAGAGCAATTCTCTTTGATTGTGGTGAACGATTTTTTCATGAGGTTGGATCTCATGTTATTTTCCTATAAAGTTTACACTACAAGATTCTTATGAGATTATTTCCTATAAAATTCAATCGTACAAATCAAACGATAAATGTAGGAATAAAAATTCGATAATCCGTATCCTACAAAAATCTTATCAAATTTCTTTATATAAAAAAGGCCCGAGTGTGCAGTACATGAAGCTTCTTTTCTCTCGTATACAAAAGGGGTCGACTGCGTGAACCGAACGCATCCTATATTAGAAGGAGCAAGAATGGCTACACTGAGGATCAAATAAGAAATCGTATAATGATCAAAAAAAAAAAAGGAGGCTGCACTTAAAGGGCCTGCATGTGACCTGATTCCCATGGACCCATGTTATCTTCTCAGCAAATCTTACAAACCTGCGTGACGCCGCTGGGTCCGAACAAGGCTGGACAACATCACGGCATTTTACACTGCCGATGTAATGAAACTTCCCTTGCACGCCAGTACACAGCCACATGTAAGCCAAGTTGTATCGACGCATCATCCGTACTCACAATCACACGCAACACGGAAACAAAGTCACAGAAGAACAGAGCAGTCCCGCACTCTGCGGGCGTAAGTGCATCCAGTCGTGTGTAGATTAGCATCCATAGAGATAGAACCGTGGCGTAGGCGCTCTCACGGCGAAGCTAGGATTGCGCTGGCCCCACGTGCAGGTGCAGCAGGTAAACGCCACCGCCGCCTGGGGCGTGTTTGGTAGCGCACGAAAAGTCCAACCAGACCCGTGGATGCAAATTTGGCCTGTTTGGTTGCCCGGGCCAGCCCGCGTTCCTATATGCGCACGGAACTTAAAGAACGTTGGGCTTGGCCCTGGAGGAACGGCCGAATCGGCCGTTTTTCCAGAGCCAGGCTATGGCGAGCCACGCGTGCCGTGCGGTTGCAGCGTTGGGAAGGGCGGGAGACGCGGCGTTTCGGCATAACTCCCCACTCCCCACTCCAGTCACCGTCCAATCTTCTCTCTCTCCCTCGTCTCAACTTCTCCGCCTGCTCCCTCACCGCCCCACCGCCCATCGGAATGACCGGACCTCGTCCGCCGCCGCGCCGCCCCCCCCCCCCCCCCCGGCGAGGACCCGCACTCTCGGTGGGTGCATTGTTGGGTTGCGGGTAAAACTTTAAAAAATTCCGTAACCTTACCGCCAAGATCTATTCTATGAAGATATGTTGCACCCCATAATGCTAGATCTAGAATACTTACAAACACCGTTGAGAAAGATCTTGTGTTTGTCGAAATAGATGTCGGTGAAGCCTGATGAAGAATCTCACGTCCACGTCAGGAGGTGAGATTGTTGTCGGTCCGTCGTCGAGGAACTACTTGCGCAGCCCCACTCTAACAGTATCCACACATACACCGCGCCAATCCGCCGAGCACGTTCGCCGCCTAGAGCTACTAGCACCGACGAAGAGAGACATCCTTTCGGCGTAGTTTAGGTGGTAGATCTAATCGAACTTGATTAGAGCTATATGAGACTAGAGAGATCTAATTCTCAGCACATGAGATCTACTAGAGAGAGATTAGATCAAAGTCTAATCAGAGCGCCGTCTAAATTAGAGCTTCGTCTAATTGCACAATATCTAGAGAGAGAAACTTGTGCCAGTCTGTTGGATTGTTCTCTCTATGGGGAGAGGGGAGTATATAAGGGGGAGAGAGGGAGGAGGTGCTTGGGGGAGGGGCAAAGCCGTCCCCTTGGTGCGCCGACCCTAGAGGGGCCGGTGTCCCTCCCCAAGTCGGTTTGGGAGGGGAGTCCTTGTCCAACAAGGATGGACAAGGACTCCCTCCCTTCCTTTTCCTTTTTGCCAATTTCTTTTATTCCTTTCCAAGTTCAATCAGTACTCTTTTAAATCTCCAATGTAAACAAGGAAGGAGAGGAGGAGACTTGGTGCGGCCGGCCTGGAGGTGGGGCCCACGCGGCCGGCCCACACTAGGTGTGGCGCAGCATGCAGGGCACCCCGCTCTCTTCCTCGGCGCATCCCCCCTTCCCGGCAAACCTCCGAAACTCTTTCGGAACCAAATATACTCTATAGATAAAATCATCGACTCTATCCACTGATGTCGGAAACACTTCCCGGCATCCCGGAACATCTCATGTTCGCCATATTTCTCTCATAGGAAATTCTGCCATATACCGGCATTATGTCCCTCTCATGATAACTTCACCGGAACTTCTCCGAATCACTCCGGAGTTGTTCCTGTGACATCGGAGTGACTCCGACCACTTCTCATAATCACAAAACTACAACTTTATTCTCTCAATAAAAGATTGACTCACAGCTTAAGTGTGTGACCCGAAAGGTTCAGTAAACACAAAAACATGTCCGGGAACTTGCCAGACAATAACCAGCATTGGGACCTAGACGGCCGTACTGGCTCCTGTGTGTTTATGAGTGAACGATAGAACCTGTGTGTTTCTCATTACGCTAATCCCCTTACGTACACGATACCAATGATATCTCGAGATTGAGACAATGTGCTCTAGTGTGATCAAACCCTTCGATCATAACACATATAATTCTCGTACCAATATCATTCTCTTTTCTCATTCCGTATTTATATTGTCCCGTGATTAATCACGCTGTGTCTGGCCAGACGATTGGGTGACAATAATAATACTGAGATGGCCTAGAGGATGTATCTCTCAATCCTCTGGAGAAGTAAGTGCCATTCTTAAATAATCTCTGTTCCAATACATTATTCTACTTCACGCCCAAAAGCCACCGTTATGGTCCCCAGTTACGGCCGGACGTTAGGTGACAATCAAAGCATGAGTGTCGAATAAGCGGTCACCAAATATTATCATAGCAAAAGAATACAACTAATGAAAACTAAACATATGATCAATTTCTACCTTCATCGTTGACGATTAGTCTCTTAGCAAGATCATACAATGGGTCGGTTCAGTACTATTATCATTCCGATAATAAACTCCTATAGTTGTGTGACTTATACAAAGTCCATGATCAGTAAAACATGATCATCAAACAACAAGATAGGCTAGTCTTAGAGACAAGACCATGAACACTTTTACTTGTTCGTACCTCTACACCTGTATTGGAAGTTTTCCTCTTGAACACGTTGTCGTGGGTTTGTCACGTCAGGTGTCATGGATGACTTCGTAGGTGTGGGATTACGCGAGTCAAGCATCTCCGAGCTTGGGATCGCAGGAACAAAGATCAACACAGATTTACCCAGGTTCGGCCCCCTCAATGTGAGGTAAAAGACCTACTTCCTGCCTACCCTAGATTGGTATTGATATGATAATCGAGGTGTTACAATGGAGCCGATCCGATCTGGTACTCGCCGTATGAGCTAGGGTTTGGGCTTGATAGCTTGACCCTCTCTAAGTCCTGCGAGTCCTCTTTATATACACAGAGGCTCGTCAGGTTACAAGAGTTCTACACGAAGCCTGATTATCTTTCTTGTCTTCCAAGGCAAGTTTGCACCGACCTTCTGGAACTTTCCTTTATCGAGTCGCGATGCGAGATTGGCCCATCTTTTACGTGGCCCAACAATGATAGCGCAGCCTTAAGTCGCGGGTTAATCATTCCCCTGACACACGTTGTATTTGCTATTCAAGTGCCCAATACAGCTATAGCAGAAAGATATAAACATTAATAATAAACTTGGAGATAAATAATAATTAAATTATTATTATCTCTAGGGCATATCTCCAACATGCATAACGTCATGGTACAGCAGATGTCGCCGGGGGAGCTCCACCGCCACTTCCACGCGCTGTCCCCCATCTGTCGTCCGCGACCATCATCGGCCGCGGCGATGGCCGACACATTCATGGAAGGGCCATCGACGGCCTGGCCTTCGGTTCCGGCGATGCGGGCGACGGCGCCGCAGCTGGTGTCAATCTTGATGCCAGGCGTCTCGACCGGACCCCGGGCGCCGCCACCGCCTCCTATTGGGTTGCGGGTAAAACTTTAAAATTTTCCTTAACATTGCCGCCAAGATCTATCTATGAAGATATGTTGCACCTCATAATGCTAGATCTAGAATACTTACAAACACCGTTACGGAAGATCTTGTGTTCGTCGAAGTAGATGTCGGTGAAGCCTGATGAAGAATCTCACGTCCATGCTGGGAGGTGAGATTGTAGCAGGTCCGTCATCGAGGAACTACTTGCGCAACCCCGCTCTAACAGTATCCACACGTACACTGCGCCAATCCGCCAAGCACGTTCGCCGCCTGGAGCTACTAGCACCGACGAAGAGAGACAACCTTTCGGCGTAGTTTAGGTGGTAGATCTAATCAACTTGATTAGATCTATATGAGAGTATTAGAGACGTCTAATTCTCAACACGTGAGATCTACTAGAAAGAGAGAGAAATAACCACAGAGGCAATTGTTGTGTTTCAACCCATGAGGTTGGGGTTGTTTATATAGGTGGCCAAAGGGGAGGGGCAAGCCCTCCCCTTGTGTCGCCGGCCAAGGAAGGGAGGGAGGAGTCCCTCCCCTTCCCCAACTCAGATTAGGAGGAGGAGGGACTCCTCCCTCCCAAACCGCCTCCACCAACAAGGAAGGAGGGAGGAGTCCTTCCCCCACCCCAATTCGGATTGGGAGTTGGAGGGGGCTCCTCCTCCCAAACCGCCTCAACCTAGTGGGCCTAGCCCACTAGGGTTTTGGCCAGGTGGAGTCCCCTCCAACTCGGGTTGGCCCACCCGCCCCACATGTGGGTGCGGCTGCCTTGTGGTCCCCATGGTCCCACTTGGCAGCCCCCTGGTGGTCGGTCCCAAATAAAATCTTTTATTTTATGTTTTCCAATTTAATTAATTAATTGTTTTGTCTAATTAATTCCTCCTTAAATATTTCCTTTTACAGAAAATTCCAAGAATTAATTACTTATCATATAAACATATTTACATGATCCGGGATACCCAGTATTCGCCGACAGAACCCTCGGAATAATATTTCCCACTTATATAAACCTTCGGAATAAATCCAATAGTGGCAGAAACCATTCCTATCACCCCGGGACATTAGATGTCCGCCTTCTCTCTAATTCAAAACTTCACCGGAACAAGTTCATGTGACATCGGAGCTACTCCAACACTATCTCATTACCACAAAGACTACAACTTTATTCTCTCAATAAAATATTGACTCACAGCTTAATTGTGTGACCCGAAAGGTTCAGTGAACACAAAGACATGTCCAGGAACTTACCAGACAATAACCAACATTGGGACCTAGACGGCCGTACTGGCTCCCGTGTGTTCATGAGTGAACGACAGAACCTGTGTGTTACTCATTACGCTAATCCCCTTACGTACACGATACCAATGATATCTCGAGATTGAGACAATGTGCTCAAGTGTGATCAAACCATTCGATCATAACACATATAATTCTCGTACCAATATCATTCTCTTTTCTCATTCCGTATTTATATTGTCCTGTGATAAATCACGATGTGTCTGGCCAGACGATTGGGTGACAATAACAATACTGAGATGTCCTAGAGGATGTATCTCTCCATCGTCTGGAGGAGTAAGTGTCATTCTTGAATAATCTCTGTTCCAATACATTATTCTAGTTCGCGCCTAAAAGCTACCGTTATGGTCCCCAGTTACGGCCAGACGTTAGGTAACAATCAAAGCATGAGTGTCGAGTAAGCGGTCACCAGATATTTTCATAGCAAAGGAATACAACTAATGATAACTAGACATATGATCAATTGCTACCTTAATCTTTGACGATTAGTCTCTTAGCAAGATCATACAGTAGGTCGGTTCAGTACTATTATCATTCCGATAATAAACTCCTATAGTTGTGTGACTTATACAAAGTCCATGATCGGGAAAACATGATCATCAAAAAACAAGATAGGCTAGTCTTAGAGACAAGACTAGGAACACTTTTACTTCTTCGTATCTCTACATTTGTATTGCAGGTTTTCCTCTTGAACACGTTGTATTTGCTATTCAAGCGCCCAATACAGTTATAGCATAAAGATATAAACATTAATAATAAACTTGGAGATAAATAATAACTAAATTATTATTGTCTCTAGAGCATATCTCCAACAGTCTCCCACTTGCACTAGAAACAATAATGATTCTAGTTAGCACGATGACATGACACCAAATGGAACTAAGGGCCACTCACGCTTTCGCATGCGCTCTGAGACTGTATCCAAAACTTTGATCCAACCAAAGTACATAAACTTGTTTAACTCCTCACATGTCAAACTTGACATTGTAAGTCGGATATACTAGGAATTGGATTTCGGCCTATCCGGTTCCGTAGTAGCATTAACAATATCAAGCATCTCTGAATGATATTATCATACCGTCTATTGAAACCTCACCAAGTCAATGACTTTGTCCAATAACTTGCTTATCATGATGTCTCACATCAATGATGCAACTATCCTTATAGAAAATCTATTTGTGTTGTAGAATCCACTCATAATATACCCGTGATTTGATAAAATCAAAACACTAAATACTTATTAATTGAAAATTGCATTTCTCATATTAAATCAATTAAGATCTGATTTCATAATTCCACTACAAATACGTATACGAGGAACTTCTCTATATACACTATTTGAAGCTTTACAAAATCTACTAAGTCGTCATACTTTTGTAATATCACTATTGGGTTCTTTTACCAAACCCTCAGGATCAATTACACTTTTAATTAACTGCCTTTATGAGAAAAAAATTAGCAAGTATTTCCCTTAACCGCCGGTGGCCAAATAAAATTTAGCACTTTGGAAACTTTCCGGCTTTATGTACTATATATAGCAATGAGATAAGCAAAATCACATTAAATATGGTTTGATCTTGTTCCTTTCTATTCGCTCATCATTGACTACGAATGTCAATGTATCTTGCAAATATCACGCTATGAATTCTTGATCAAATTTCTTTGACTCAAGACACAATTCGAATTACCTTTCAGAATTGTACTTGTCGGAGACTAGTCCCAGAAACTAGGGTGTCTCTCAAAAGCCAGGAATCGAGTAAGGGCTGAACACAACGTCAAGCAGATCCTCAACAACCTCGGCGACGGTGCTCGTCGAGCTCGGTGAGGAACATCACGACAGAGATGGAACACGAGCCGCTACCCAGGTTCAGGCCCACCGTGAGGTGTAAAGACCCTACGTCCTGCTAAGATGTATTGCTCTGCTTGGAGAGGTTCACAGTACAAGGTGCTTGCCGATGGCACAGTTGTGGCTATGGTGGACTATGGTGGAATGAGCTCCGTCTTCTCCTTCGGACGTAGCTGCTTGGGTGTTGAATGAGTAGGTGAATGCGGGATTCCCCTCCTAGATCGTACACTAGCTCCTTATATACTGGCCTTGGTCCTCTTCCCCGGAAATCTCCGGCGGGAAGGGATACCACAATGCCGCCAAGTTGGAGCACAGCGCACAGCGTCGGGGGCGTCCATGGATGCGGTCCATGGCAGAGAGCACGTCGTCTTGGCAGAAAAAGCCACCGTCCAACCAGGACGGTGGGCTCGCGCTGCAGAGCTTTGTGGCGTGCCCCACGGTGACGTCGCAGTTGGAGCGTAGCGGCGGCCGGCCGCTTTATCACCAAATTGGCAAGTCTTGGAGTCCGCTTTGCCTCCTCCAGCTCTGTTGACTGCTTTATACACGAGAACGGCAACTGCGGCGTCTTCGTCATCGCACGCAGGCGCGCGCGTCACTCTGCGGCGGGCGCAGAGCCCATGTGCGCTCTGCAGCGCGCGCATGAGCTTGCTTCCACTTGAAGGAACCCCACGAGGGCCTGGAACCTCTCCGAGGCTTCGTAGCCGTTGACTCCTCGCGAGGGAAAACCTCGCGAGGGTAGCGCGGAGACGCGCCAGGGCCTGATGGTCTTCTAGGAGAGGCCTTCCTGAGGCAGAAGTTCCTCTCGAGGCCCCTTAGGCCGAACGTCTGGTTCTTAGCAGAAATGCCCAGCCGAGCAAAGAAACCCTCGCGAGGGAAAATCCCTCGCGAGGCTCGTCAGGCTGAGCGCCTGGTCCTTAGTAGAATTCCTTGCGGAGCGGTTGAGGGCTGTGCCAGGCCGGCCCATGGTACCCTGGTTTCCACTGGGCCGACAGTAGCCCCCGGGCCCGCGATGGGCACGCTGGAGTTCCTCAGGCGGAGGCGAATTGTCGTGGGCCCAAAGAAGCCAGCGAAGCCCGAGACACGTGGAGCGTTGCGGCCGGACACGATCCCACGACCTCCTCTCATGTAACGGGCGCAGTGGTGGGTCCCGCCACGTCCTGGTAACGGCTCGATGAGCCGATAAAAGGCGGAGAGCTCGGCGCAGGCGGCGATTACTCCACTCGTTCCCCTTTCGTTTCCTCTTCGCAGCGCGCAATCCCCAAGCTCCTCCTTCGCAATCTTGCTGCAATGGCGCCCAAGAAAGCCACCGCGGGCACGAAGGGTAGGGCAATGGTGCAGGGCAGCGAGTCTGCTGCGATGCAGCGGGACGGTGACTTCGAGCCGGCTCTGACCGGCTTCCGCTTCGAGAAGGAAGCGCAGCTGGACAAGGTGCGTCACATGGCGGCCTCGAAGACCAACGAGCACGGTGCCCCATGCTTAAGACGGCGGGCAACTCCTTCGGCAGCTTCTACCCCATCTTCATGCACACCCTCTTCGCCGGGCTCGTGCCTCCCTTCTCCGACTTCTTCCTGGCGGTTCTAGAGCGCTACCAGATCCAGGTTCTTCATCTCCACCCCAACTCCATCCTCGTCCTCGCCATCTTCGCCTATCTCTGCGAGGCGTACATCGGCATTCCGCCCTCTGTGGACCTCTTCCGCAGCTTCTACGCGCTCCGGTTCACGGCGAACAAAGAGCGGTCGGGGTGCGTATCCTTCCGCATCACCGATGGCATGAAGGGCGTCTACATCCCCATCGCGCGGAACGGCGAGAACATTGTGACCAGCGTGACGAAGAAGGTGGAGGACTTCCGCAAGCGCTGGTTCCTCATGAAGTTCGGGAGCCAGAGCGCCTTCTTCGAACTGCCTGAAGCGCCCCGACGAAGAGGGCGAGCTGGTCTTCCAAGGCGCTCATGGGCGCAACACTTGGCCCCGTGGTGAGGCGCTTGAAGGACCTCCGCGAGGCAGGCCTCACCGGGCAGATGGTGGCCAAGGACTTCGTGAAGCGTCGCATTGCTCCGCTCCAGAGGCATGCGGACGTGATGTGGTTGTACTCCATCCAGAGGGACAAGATGCGCCTGAGCGCTACCCTCTTCACGCAGGAGGAGGTGCACACCATCATGGAGACCCTTTTCACGTCTCCAGACATCCCCGCGCCTACCACAAGGCCGTTCCGCTCCACAGGATCGACCTTGGGCGTCACGTCTCGCACGTGCAGACGATGCCGAAGTTTGACCAGTGGGGCCTGGTGCCTGAGGGGCATGTCGGGCCTCGCGAGGACCCGGAGTCAGCGGCGCAGGGGGCGCCAGCTGATGGCGACGAGGAGACGACGGAGACGCCCGCGGAGTCTGATGCTGGCGCCACCGGCGCCTCGGGAGGCGCCGCTTCTTCGGCGGAGAACTCGAGCACCTCGAAGAGTGCAGCGCCTGAAGTTGAGGTCCACGAGATCTCCTCAGGCAGTGGCAACCAGTTCGTGGTCGCTCCCTCGCAGCGTGTCGAGGGAAAGGAGGAGAGCGATGATGACGATGCTTCGTCGGGCCACTGCGAGCCCCACTCCAAGGCGATCTACGACAGGAACGCCGGAGCCCGGGAGGAAGCAGAGGCACGGACGAGCGCGGAGCCCAGGGCTCCGCCCGCGGCGGACAAAGAGGAAGTGGGTCGACACCGCGGCGTAAGTTTTTGTACCCCTTTTCCTGTTTGATGTTATTCTGGTGTAGGCCTCTCGAGGGGTTTTTGAGTCTTTTCCTCTCCAGGCGCCCTGAGGAGCCAAAGCGGCGGAGGCTCCGGAGACTTGGAGAGATCTCCAGCGCTGCAGCGGCGTCTGCAGCGCCTACGGCTGAAGAGGTGCCTCCCGAGGCCACCGCTTGCTCTCTCGAGGCTGCGGCGCCGCCTCCCGAGGCGGAGGAGGACCACGAGGAGAAGGAGGAGGAGGCAGAGGTGACGATGCCGCCGCCTGTGTGGCCTGACGCTTCTCCTGTGCGGCAGGCGGAGGCGCCGGAGAAGGATGCGACAAGGACCGCGTCGCCGGCGAAGGAGTGCGCGGCAAAGACAGCTGCGTCTGCAGAGGCGCACGCTGACCTCGAGATGGAGGAGGCCATCGTGCCATCGCCTCCACCAAATGCGAGCCTTGGAGGGCCGACGGTGGACACTGAGACCGCTGCGAGGGCGGCCTCAGCAGAGAAGGCCAACCCTGCCCCTGAGGGAGAGGAGAGTGCCCCCCCAGGGGCAGAAAGATGGTGGGGCTGAAGGTGAGGGCGTCTCGAGCCCCCAGAGGGCTCCCAGTGCGGAAGGCGAGGGGGGCTCTCGCCAGAGCCCCCAGAAGGCCCCTAGCGTGGAAGAAGAGGGAGGCTCCTCCAGAGCCCCAGGCGCGCCTTGATACGTCTCCAACGTATCCATAATTTCCATTGTTCCATGCTTATATTATACCATTTGCTACATGTTTTATATACACTTCATATCACTTTTATGCATTTTCTGGGACTAACCTATTAACAAGATGCCACAGTGCCAGTTCCCTGTTTTCTGCTGTTTTTGGTTTCAGAAAGTTACTTCTGGAAATATTCTCGGAATTGCACGAAACAAAAGGCCAAGTCCCTATTTTTCCAACACGTACACGGAATCCGAAGGAGAGACGAAGGGGAGCCACGAGGTGGCCAAACCATAGGCCGGCGCGGCAGTGGGACCCACCGCGCCGCCTGGTGGTTTGGGCCCCTCGGGGTCCGCCGACATCGCCCCTTCGCCTATTTATTCCCCGAGACGTGAAAACCCTAAAACACCGAGCCTTTCATCCAGAACATATTCGCTGCCGCCGCCGTCGTCAACCCTAACTCGGGGGGTTCTGAAGCTCTTCCCGGCACTCTGTCGGAGAGGGGAATCATCACCGGAGGGCTCTACATCGCCATGCCCGCCTCCGGAGTGATGCGTGAGTAGTTCATCCTTGGACTATGGGTCCATAGCAGTAGCTAGATGGTTGTCTTCTCCATTTGTGCCATCATGTTTAGATCTTGTGAGCTGCCTATCATGATCAAGATCATCTTATTGTAATGCTACATGTTGTGTTTGCTGGGATCTGACTTATATTGATAACTATGTGGAGCTGAATATTATATTATCATGTCTATGTCATTTGTGATCTTGCATGCTCTCCGTTACTTGTTGAAGCCTTGGCCAAGTGAATACTTGTGACTCCAAGAGGGGGTATTTATGCATGATAGTTGGGTTCAACCTCTATTTAACCTGGGATAGTGACAGCAAGTTCTAAGGTTGTAGACGTGTTGTTGCCACTAGGGGTAAAACAGCAATGCTTTATTCAAGGATGAATGTATTGTTTACATTACGCACATTACTTAATGCAATTGTCTGTTGCTTGCAACTTAATACTGGAAGGGGTACGGATGTTAACCGGAAAGTGGACTATTTAGGCATAGATGCATGCTGGATAGCGGTCTATGTACTTTGTCGTAATGCCCAAATGAATCTCATAGTAGACACCACAACTCACACATGCATGTTATATGCACTTATCAATTGTCAATTGCCCAGCTGTAATTTGTTTACCCAGCATGTTAGTTATCTTATTGGAGAGACACCACTAGTGAACTGTGGACCCCGGTCCATTCTTTTACATCTGAAATACAATCTACTGCAATCATTGTTCTCTACTGTTTTATGCAAACAAACATCATCTTCCATACGATACGTTTAACCCTTTGTTTTCAGCAAGCCGGTGAGATTGACAACCTCACTGTTAAGTTGGGGCAAAGTAATTTGATTGTGTTGTGCAGGTTCCACGTTGGCACCGAAATCCCTGGTGTTGCGCCGCACTACACTCCTTCACCAACACCTTCGAAGCAACCTCGTTTTCCTACTGGTTCGATAAATCTTGGTTTCATACTGAGGGAAAACTTACTGCTGCACTCATCATACCTTCCTCTTGGGGTTCCCAACTGACGTGTGACGTACAAGCATAGTTTCTGGTGCTGTTGCCGGGAGATATTCCCTCGTCAACTTAGCGCTAGCACGCCTCGAGGACACTCGGAGCCCAAGGCGCGACGCTCCGGAGTCCTCGGCAGGCACTGGCGCTTCCAGGCCCTCTGGAGAATCATGGGCCCTAGTCCCTCGGGGTCGGCGCCCAGTTGCAGCTCGCCGAGAGGCTGTCCTCCGCTCGGCGAGGGAAGTGCTCGATGGGCTTGAGGCTCAACTTGCTGAGGAAGATCGCGCCAGGGCGGAGGAGGACGCCGAGCTTGCGCGGGGCTGGGCTTGCCTCCAGGAGACCGTGGAGCGCTGCCGCCAGAAGAACGAGGCAGCCCAAGCTCAACGCGAGGCAGCGCTGCGCGATGCTGAAGAGATCCGCATCAGCGTGGTCCGCGAGGTCGAGGAGACCCTTGCGGACCTGGGTGCTAGGCGTGAGGCTCTTGAGGCGGAGACCGAGGCCAAGCATCAGGAGCTGGCGGCGCGCGAGGCGGCGGTCTCCACCAAGCACAAAGAGCTCTGGACCGCGAGGCGGGATCATCGCCGAATCGGAGAACGTGCGGCAAGGCTTGGAGAAGTTCCGCGAGGACCTGCGCCGCGAAGACCTGATGGTGCAGCGCGGAGCAGAACTTGATGCCCGCGAGACCGAGCTGCGCAAGCGCGAGGAGCAGGTTGAACAGATCGAGAAGGATCAATCCGCGCAGCGGGAGCACCTGGAGTCTCGCGAGAGCAAGGTTACTCAAGACGAGGCGTTCTACCAGAAGCGCCTCGCGCAGACCAACGAGAACCTCCGCAAGAAGGAGGAGCAGATGGCGGAGGAGTCCGCGACCAAGGAGAAGCTCTTCCGCGACAGCTGCAGGAAGGAGTTCGCGGAGAAGGCCAAGAAGCAGGAGGAGCGCTTCACGAAGAGACGCAACGAGCTTGAGGCTCGCATCAGGGAGCTTGAGGCTCAGAAGAAGCGATTTGACTCCCGCCTCAGACGCTGTGGAGGCTCGGAAGCACGCGGAGCAGGACCTTGCCTCCTTGACGCAGGACATGATGAGATGCAGCAGCAGGTGGGGCCTGTTGTGGAGCTGTCGAGGAAGCTCGGCAGAGCGCTCTGGCTGCGCAGGTCTTGTCGCGCCAGCGGGAGCGCATGTTCGTCTCCTTGGTGAGGCGCGCGGGACGTTGCGGGCCGCCTGGGGACCGAAGCCCCCGTGCTTCCTGCGAGGGGAACTCTGACGTCGCCACCTACCTCGGCTTCTTCGAGCAGCTCTCACCAAGCTTGAGAGGTCGTGACGAACCTCGACGACCTGGTCGACACGAGAGCCGCGAGCTCCTTGGCGTCGCGGTCGGCCAAGTCTTCGCCAACCTTGCACACCTCCACCCCGGCTTCGACTTCGCATCTGTGATGGAGCCTCTGGAGAAGAACTTGCCTCGAAGCTGGACGCCTCGGTGTGGGACGACGTGGAGAAGTATCAACGCTTCAAGAGGGTCGAGGTCGAGGAGAGCGACGACGAGGCAGGCGCTGAGGAGGTGGGATGAGGCTGTCGACGGCGACGACGACAACCCGCTGCTTAGGTTGCCCCTGTGGAGAGATGTGCCAAGGGCACCAGTTATCTTAGACTTGTTGCTTTATTTTGTAATGGTTTGTAAAGACACTTTTATTTGTGCAAGTGTGAGTGCCCCTCGGGAGGCCTTTTATCTGTTCCTCATGTCTTTTTCGCTCTACGTCGTTAGGACCCTGCTCTTAGCGCAAATAGCACCGCCGCTTCGGTATGCCGGAGTCAGGGCTCGACAAGGCCGGGGGGTGCGTAAGGCTTAGAGAGGTAAGAGCCTCGAGGCGCGATGCTCGGGAGCTCCCCTTTGACGTGCAAGCAGCCCATGAGGCGTAAGAGAGAAAAGAGAGGCTCGAGGGGCGACAAAACCAGCGAGAGGGAAAAGAGCTCATGAGGCGTAAGTTCTGGACTTAGCTTGGCGAGACGCCTGCTCGTAGAGGGTGTTGTGTTCCTGGTGAGGTGTTTTCCCTCTCGAGGCTGCCTGAGGCTGGTTTGGAGCTCCCCAAGGCGTCTTGTTCCCTGCGTTGGAGAGAGAGGCGAACCCACAAGCAATGCATAGTTGTACAACTCATGCGCGCTCATAGATTTCCTCATGGGTATCTCACGAGGAGAATAAGCACCAAGGTCCTTGGTGAGGTGACGTGCATGGGAGCTAACCCACGAGTCAGAGCTCTTTGGTGAGATAACGGTCGTGGGCGGAGAGCCACGAGTTAGAGCTCGGATCCTTTGGATTTTACGATGCTGCTGGGATGCTCCCGAGACACAGGCACCGTGCTCAGCCCCCGCTCGCGAGGTGCGCATGGGGAAAAATGTGAGCGCGAATGAAATGTAAAAAACAAACTCACCAAGCAATATTACATAACGGCGCCGAAGCGCAATAGGTTCATGATGACCTGAAATTGTTCATTACACTTGGCGAGGCCAAGACAAAGTCCGCCATGTCTGGGCATGGGGTTCCACATGGAGTGGCTGAGGCTTCCCGCGGCCCGTGGCGACGCGTTGTAGGAGCTCTCAGTGGAGATGGCCCTCGTGAAGGGAAAGCTTGGTGAAGCTGGGAGGTGAAGACGCGTGCTTCCCTCTTGAGACAAAAAATGCCTGCCGCGACGTGATCACGGGTAGAACTTGCGTAGGTGCTCGATGTTCCATGGATTTTTGATTGGATCGCCGTCTTCCGTCTCGAGCCGTACCGCGCCAGGCCTGGCGATGTGCGCGACCCTGTAGGGGCCTTCCCACATGGGTGAGAGCTTGTGGAGGCCCTCTCTGGAGAGGATCCTCCTGAGGACGAGATCGCCTGTCTCGAGGGTGCGCGGCCGTATGTGGCGGCTGTGGTAGCGGCGCAGGTCTTGCTGGTACTTTGCCGCTCGGAGGGCGGCACGGCGACGTAGTCCATCGAGCAGCAGCAAGTCGTCGTTGTGGAGCTCCTCTTGGTTGTCCTCGTTGAAAGCAAGGATCCGTGGGGACCCATGCTTGATCTCGGTGGGGAGGACTGCTTCAGCGCCATAGACGAGAGCGAACGGCGTTTCTCCAGTGGGCTTCGTGGCGGTGGTGCGGATGGACCAGAGCACGGAGGGGAGCTCTTCGATCCAATTCTTGCCGTGGGCCTTGAGGCGATTGAAGCTTCTTGTCTTGAGGCCTTTGAGCACTTCGCGTTCGCGCTCAGCCTGCCCGTTGCTTCGTGGATGAGCCACCGAGGCGAAGCAGAGCCGTGTGCCAAGACTCTCGCAGTAGGCCCTGAAGATGCCGCTGGTGAACTGTGAGCCGTTGTCGGTGATGATGCGATTTGGCACGCCGAAGCGACAGGCCAGGCCTCTGATGAATTTCACCGCTGATCTCGCCGGGATGGTGCGCACCGCTTCAACCTCCGCCCATTTGGTGAACTTGTCGATGGCGACGTAGAGGTAGCGGTAGCCCCCGCTGGAGCGTGGGAAAGGTCCCAGGATGTCCAGCCCCCAGACCGCGAAGGGCCAGGAGAGCGGGATGGTCTGGAGCCCCAGTGCAGGCTGGTGGACTTGCTTGGCGTGGAATTGGCATGCCTCGCAAGCCTGGACAACGGTGGTTGCATCTTGAAGCACTGAGGGCCAATAGAACCCACTCCTGAAGACTTTCCCTGCAAGGGTGCGTGATGACGAGTGGTGGCCACATTCTCCACTGTGTATGTCCTTGATCAGCTGGCGGCCTTCTTCAGGGGGGACGCATTTTAGTGCAACTCCATTTGGACGCTTGCGGTACAGGTCTCCCTCGTGAAGGCAGTATGACTTGGCCTGGCGAGCAACTCTCTCTGCTTCTGCATCCTCTTCAGGGAGGACTCCGTCCCTGAGGTACTCCTTGAGCTCATCGATCCAGCCCGTCTCTTGATGCGTCATGGCCAGCAGCAGGCGTTCCCCTGTGGGTGGACCGCAGCTCGGTGCTCCAGATGTTGGTGGTGGTGGGAGCTCTTCGTCCGTGTTCATCCGAGCTTCTTTTGGCTGTTTCACCGATGCCCTGGTGAGTCTCTCCTCGAACACCCGCCTGCTGGGCTTCTCTGCGTGATGCTCGCCTGGCGATGTCGTCGGCCTCCTGGTTCTCCCTTCGTGGGATGTGCCTGAGCTCCATCCCCTTGAAGTGTTTCTCGAGCTTGCGGACCTCCTCGAGGTAAGCGGCCATGTGGCCGTCCTTAGGCGTATAGCTCTTGTTGGAGAAGTTGACGAGGAGCTGGGAGTCGCCCTTGATGAGTAAGCGCTTGATGCCGAGGGCGATTGCGGCTCTGAGCCCGGCGAGGAGGCCCTCGTACTCGGCGATGTTGTTGGAGACCTTGTCTGTCGTGAAGCACAGCTGGACGGCGTAGTAGAGCTTGTCGCCCTTGGGTGAGGTCAGGACGACGCCAGCCCCTGCGTTCTGGCATGCGAATGCTCCGTCGAAGTGCATGGTCCAGTGGCTTGGCACTGTGTCTCCAGCTGGCGTGGTTTCTGCCTCATGAGGCTCTTCTTGCTGGTGTCTGTCCACTCGGCGACGAAGTCAGCCAATGCCCTCCCTTGATGACCCTGGTGGTGTCGAAGCGCAGGCCAAAAGGTTGCAGCTCAATGTTCCACCCTGCGACGCGATCAGTGGCGTTTGGGTTGCGCAGGATTGCTCCAGAGGGAATGATGTGACCACCGTGATGGGGTGGCCCTGGAAGTAGTGGCGCAGCTTCCTGGAAGCGATGAGGAGCGCGAGGAGGAGCTTCTGCTGCATAGTGTACCGCTCGCGAGCATCTCGCAGCACAGTGCTGACGAAGTAGACGGGATGCTCGACGAGTTGTCGATGGTGACGCAGCACTGGGCTCCTCGGGAGCCTTGTCGAGCCTCTCTTGAGGTGGACCCTCGACGAGGGTGCCTTCTGGTTGCGCGGGCTCGGCATGGGCTCAGGGCCTGAAGAGGGTGCTTCCTTATCGGGGGGATCTGGGCTTGGCGTGGCAGTGTCCTTCTTGGCGAGGACTGGCTCTTCCCTTTCTGCCACCAAGGCTGCGCTCACTGTTTGTGGAGTGGCTGATAGGTACAGCTTCAGATGCTCGCCAGGCCTTGGGGCAACCATGACAGGTGGGCTAGCCAAGTACTTCTTCAGGTCTTCAAATGCCTTGTCCGCCTCCGGCGTCCACTTGAACGTGCCAGACCGCTTCATGAGCTTGAAAAATGGCAGCGCCCTCTCGCCGAACTTGGAGATGAAACGGCCGAGGCTGGCCATGCATCCCGCGAGGCGCTGCATGTCCTTGAGGCGACGAGGTGGCTGCATTCTTCTATGGCTTTGATCTTGTCAGGATTCGCTTCTATGCCGCGGTGAGACACTAGGAACCCGAGGAGTTTGCCTGACGGTACCCCGAAGACGCACTTGGCGGGGTTCAGCTTGATGTTACTTTGCGCAGGCTGGCAAAGGTCTCCTCGAGGTCCTCCATGAGGGTGTGCTCTTCGCGAGTCTTGACCACGATGTCGTCGACGTAGGCTTCTGCGTTTCTTCCCATCTGAGCCCCCAAGGCCTTCCTCATGAGCCTCTGGAAGGTGGCGCCGGCGTTCTTCAAGCCAAAGGGCATGCAGACGTAGCAATACACACCACAAGGGGTGAGGAATGCTGTCTTCTCCTCATCCTCCTTCGCCATCTTGATCTGGTGGTAGCCTGAGAAGGCATCCAGAAAACAGAGGAGGTCGCAGCCGGCGGTGGAGTCCACGATCTGGTCTATCGAGGCATGGGGTACGGGTCCTTGGGGCAGGCCTTGTTGAGGTCGGTGTAGTCGATGCAGAGCCTGCCGCCCCGGTGTGCTTGGGAACGACCACCGTGTTGGAGAGCCATGTGGGGTGTGGAACTTCCCTGATTATGTGTGCTTCTTTCAACTTCTCTACTTCCTTGATGATGAACTCTTGCTTCTCTGGCGCCTGGCGCCGTGCTTTCTGCTTCACGGGGCGTGCGTTTGGACACACGGCTAAGTGGTGCTCGATCACCTCCCTCGGTACTCCGGACATCTCTGACGGTGTCCATGCGAACATGTCAGAGTTTGCCCTGAGGAAGGCGACGAGCGCGCTTTCCTATTTGGGAGGCAAGCCAGCGCCTATGGTGACGCTAGCCCCCGAGCCGCTGGCGTCCAATGACACCTTCTTCGTGGCTGCCTGCTCCTGTGAGAACAGCTGCTTCTTCTTCGCGGGCCTCTCGAGGGGCTCCATGTCCTCATCAGCGGGGAATGCCACGGCAGCGGCCTTGTAGGCGGTCTCGACAGAGCGCATTGCGTCCTGGACTTGACCGTGGATGGCGATGGTGCCGCCGCTGCCTGGAAGCTTGACGATGTTGTACGCATGGTGAGTGACGGCCATGAACTTCGCGAGGGCGGGGTAGCCGAGGATGGCGTTGTAGGGCAGGCCAATGTGCGCGACGTCGAAGTCGATCTGCTCGGTGCGGTAGTTCTGCGGCGTGCCGAAGGTGACCGCGAGCCTCACCTGCCCCAGAGGTGTGGTAGAGCCACTTGTCACCCCCGTGAAGGGCCTAGAGGGCATCAGCCACTCGTAGGGCACTTGAAGCTGCTCGAAGGTCTCGACAGAGATGACGTTCAAGCCCGCACCCCCATCTATGAGTGTCTTGGCGACGGCGATGTTGTTGATGATGGGAGTGCACACCAGAGGATGGTGCCACAGCCTTGGTCGACTTGGGGTGGTCCTTGGAGTCGAAGGCGATGGTGTACTGTGACCACTTGAGGGGCTGGGAAGCCTCAAGCCCTGGAAGCGCTGCGTTGACCTCGCGAGAGAATTGCTTGAAGTGGTTGTTGGACTTGGGCGCCTGGGACCCGCCGAGGATGCAGGCTATTGCCCCCTGAGGGGCCTGGTAGCCCCCAGGGTTCTCGTCGGGGAGGTTGCCGTTTTGCCCAGCGTTGTTCCCCCGAGCCCTCTGCTGGAAGTTGTGGCGTCCACCTCCGCGGCCACCACGGCCTCCGCCGCGGCCCTGGTTCTTCTCCGCTCCTTGCTGAGCTGCTTGAGCTCCCAGCAGTCTTCAGTTGCGTGGTTGTGCCTGTTGTGGTAGATGCAGAACGGGCGATTGTCCACTTTTTCTCTCAGCCGCCGGAGAGGCCTCGCGAGGCTGCTTTGCGTCAGGCTCTGCCGCGAGGATGGCGGTGGTCTTGCGCTTCTCGACAGGCTTCTTCTTGCTCCTGGACCCCTCAGGAGGGTCATCCTCCTTCCTTCTTGACGAAGAGGAGGCCCTCTTCAGCCTTGGCGCACTTGTCAGCCAGATCAAAGAGCTTCACCACAGAGGAGGGTGTCGTGGATGCCGAGCTTCTCGAGCATCCGTGGTTCGTGACGCCCTCCCTGAAGGCGGAGATGACGTGCGAGTCCGGGATGTTCGGAATCTTGTTGCGGACCTGGCTGAAGCGCTGGATGTATCTGCGGAGGGTCTCGTCAGGCTTCTGGCGCACCGCGCGAAGGTCGTTGTAGGTGAGCGCGCGCTCGTAGGTGCCCTTGAAGTTGGCGACGAAGACCTTGCAGAGGTCCTCCCACGTGTCGATGGTGTTCTCGGGGAGGTTCATGAGCCACGAGAGCGCGGAGTCCTTGAGCGCCATGGAGAGCCAGTTGGCCATCACCTTGTCGTCGCCTCCCGCAGCCTGGATGGAGACGGTGTAGAGCTGCAGGAACTCCAGAGGGTTGGTCCTGCCGTCGTAGCGCGGGGGAGGTCTGGCTTGAACTTCACGGGCCAGACGACGCGGCGCAGGTTGCGGGTGAAGGCGGTGCAGCCCGTGGCGTATGTCACAGCGCCACCAGCGAGCGCCGCGGTTCTGGCGACCTGCAGCGGCGATCTCCTGGACGACGCGGTTGTGGCGGTCCCTCTGGCGCTCGATCTCCACGCGCGCATCCGCCGGAGTCCGCTGCACAATCTGGCAGTCGTGCGGCGAGGATGCGTGCGACGCGGCGCGGTGGTTTGCTGCCGGAGCTGCAGCTGGAGGGGTGGCGGAGGCGGAGGGGGAGGAGGAGCGCCGTGCGCTATGTTCCCCTCGCGTCCGGAGTGGCGCACCAGCGAGCGAGAGGGCGCTGGTGCTGCAGTAGTAGCGGCAGGAACGGCGGCGGCGTTGATGAGCTCCTCGAGACGCCCAAGCCAGTTGTCGTGGCCCGCCTGCGTGGGACGGTAGCGCAGCAGCTCCTGCGCCATCAGTAGCGCAGTGGCTGGACTGGGCGCCGCTCGGCCCAGCGTGGAGGCGCTCTCGCGCCTGGATGGGTGCAGGGAGGAAGCTCCCTCGTCCTCGTCGTCGTTGCCGCTGCCGTTGCCGCCGTCATCCTCAGGATGTTCGACGCGCGGCTCGGCGTTGCGCTCTGAAGCGCGGTTGGCGCGTGGGCGACCACGCGGGTTGTTGTTGGCGGCAGGCTCGGTGTTGGCCCTGCCGGACGTCCGTCGCGCAAGGCGCGCAGCTCGCGTGTCAGTCATGGCGCGGAGAGGTTGAAGAAGTTGAAGACGCGCCTCAGCCCCCTACCTGGCGCGCCAAATGTCGGAGACTAGTCCCAGGAACTAGGGGTGTCTCTCAAAAGCCAGGAAACGAGTAAGGGGCTGAACACAACGTCAAACAGATCCTCAACAACCTCGGCGACGGTGCTCGTCGAGCTCGGTGAGGAACATCACGACAGAGATGGAACACGAGCCGCTACCCAGGTTCAGGCCCACCGTGAGGTGTAAAAGCCCTACGTCCTGCTAAGATGTATTGCACTGCTTGGAGAGGTTCACAGTACAAGGTGCTTGCCGAGGGCACAGTTGTGGCTATGGTGGACTATGGTGGAATGAGCTCCGTCTTCTCCTTCAGACGTAGCTGCTTGGTGTTGAATGAGTTGGTGAATGCGGGATCCCCTCCTAGGTCGTACACTGGCTCCTTATATACTGGCTTGGTCCTCTTCCCCGAAATCCGGCGGGAAGGGATACCACAATGCCGCCAAGTTGGAGCACAGCGCACAGCGTCGGGGGCGTCCATGGACGCGGTCCATGGCAGAGAGCACGTCGTCTTGGCAGAAAAAGCCACCGTCCAACCAGGACGGTGGGCTGGCGCTGCAGAGCTTTGTGGCGTGCCCCACGGTGACGTCGCAGTTGGAGCGTAGCGGCGGCCGGCCGCTTTATCACCAAATTGGCAAGTCTTGGAGTCCGCTTTGCCTCCTCCAGCTCTGTTGACTGCTTTATACACGAGAATGGCAACTGCGGCGTCTTCGTCATCGCGCGCAGGCGCGCGCGTCACTCTGCGGCGGGCGCAGAGCCCATGTGCTCCGCAGCGCGCGCAGGAGCTTGCTTCCACTTGAAGGAACCCCACGAGGGCCTGGAGCCTCGCCGAGGCTTCTTAGTCGTTGACTCCTCGCGAGGGAAAACCTCGCGAGGGTAGCGCGGAGACGCGCCAGGGCCTGATGGTCTTCTAGGAGAGGCCTTCCTGAGGCAGAAGTTCCTCTCGAGGCCCCTTAGGCCGAACGTCTGGTCCTTAGCAGAAATGCCCAGCCGAGCAAAGAAACCCTCGCGAGGAAAAATCCCTCGCGAGCCTCGTCAGGCTGAGCGCCTGGTCCTTAGTAGAATTCCTTGCGGAGCGTTTGAGGGCTGTGGCAGGCCGGCCCATGGTACCCTGGTTTCCACTGGGCCGACAGTACTTAGCACATTCATACTCATGTTTATTAAATTCTTAATCTATCTCATACACAAAACTTTAATAAGACACTTTTTGATCTTTTATTTAAAACTCTTTTAAATCTTTATTACACAAGATATACATTTTTGAATTCGGCCTAGCCTTATTCAACAAATATAATATCAGCTCCCACTGTCTTTTAAGTCCCTTCGATTTATATAATGAAAAGAATAGGATTCTTAATTCATTAATACAACTGAATTCAAACACTCATAATAATTTATTCAGATTATTCTCAAAATCCAAATGAATTACTCTTAGCCATTACTTTTGCTACTTTAGTCCAACAACAACATTGAGCAATTGATATGATAAGTTTTGCAACTTCTCACTATCGTTTATTCGTCCTTGATAAAACAATTTTAATCAAGACTAGCTCTATGAATATTAGATATTCACATCTGTCCTTCCTTTATGAAATATTCATGCCTAGTGATTTCACATCACGTCCAAACTACTCTCAATATTAAATCTCGGAGCTACATGAATTTTTCTTAGACTCCTTTATGACATATACCGTCATTTATGAGTATTCCTTATTCTGTATGTACTTGTTTTGCTTTTAATCATGTTCCTGGACATTTTAATAATTCAACCACTAGGTGATTTAATCGTTAAATTCCTCACATGACTTTTATCTTAATACTTAATTCGAATCATGTATAACCTACATGAATTACTGGACAAAGTAATGATATGGAAACATTTGCATGTTACCCTCTCATTCTAACACTTGTCCAAAGACTCCCAGTCTTAATTTAGTATTTTTGATTTCCACTCTTTCTTCATGAGAAGAAACTTTTCTCCAATTCTAAAGTCAACAAGCTTTTAGAATTATGTGTGGAAAACAACCGCCAATATAATACTTTGGACTTTACTTTTATGCAAAACATTTATTCAATTCGAATCCACACTTAGATTCACAATTAAAAAACTTGGAACTTTCTAACCAAATAACTCTAAGTTAAAATTGATATAGGTCCCTTAATACAAACAAAACAATCTATTTATTTTAGTGGGTAATTTGGAATTCTATTTCACATCACATCAGAACAAGACCTTTTGTTTTAATTACTATAACATTTCCTTTTAATCTTTATCTTGCAAAAGATTTTATTACCATGATAATTTCGAATCATCAAAATTCATCATGAGTAATTTGACTAAGAAAACTTTCTGTTGTCAACAATGTTACAATAATTTATTAAGTCCTTTTTCTTTAACTTCATCAAATACCTTTGATTCCTTTATTTTGATTCTCACATTCTCCCACTGAATTATGAAATATTGCAACTTCAATAATTTCATTAACTCTATTTCATTAATATGAAGCATCATATTAAGTCTTCAATAGAATTGAATTAATGGGTAGATTCCACTCCTTCATGTAAATTTTGAAATCTACTAGTGCCTAGCACTTTGCCAATTTCGAATCTACGAAATGCCCAGCATTTTGTGGATTTTGATTTTCATCAAATGCCTAGCACTTTTTGAATTTCGAATTTCTCTAAGTGCCTAGCGCTTTTGTGATTTCAGTTTTATCAATTTAATTTTAGAGATAACTTTAAGAGTCTCATAGAGAACCAACAAAAAGTATAACTCCAAATTAAAGATTAAAACAACTTTAATTATTACTCAAAACTTTAAGTAATATCTTGAATCAAAACAATAAAGACTTAACAAACAAAACTTAATGACATATCACAATAAAGAAGATCATAAACCGAATTCACAAAATGTGAACTCCCTCACATACTTTATAATTTGAACACAAAGTTGTTCCAGAAATATAAAATATTCATTACATAATGATCGATCTGAAAATAACTCTTATTTAAAG
Source organism: Poa pratensis (assembly GCA_947311845.1). Lineage (NCBI taxonomy): Eukaryota > Viridiplantae > Streptophyta > Magnoliopsida > Poales > Poaceae > Poa > Poa pratensis. Next base: position 77,209,460 of record CAMZMU010000096.1, on the reverse strand, counting down.
TCCTAGTGTAAATCTCCTTCATTGACTTGAACTGTAGACATAGTGGTGATCATGGCATTTTGACTGCATTCTTTCCCACTTCCTCCAGTTCTTCCTGAATCTCTTGCCTCTTTTCCTTTTCATACTCCGATCATGCAACATGAAAAATTTAAGTATAAAATACTGATACCCGATGACGTAGTTACCTGCGTCAAAAGAATATGGGTTAGGTTGAGACTCCAAGTGCAGAGTGTGTAGTAAGTGGAAGACGTGTTTTCCCCACGAGGGGTGACTCGAGGGTTTAATATCGAACTCTCGGGGGATCAGTAGTGAAGATTTATCTTTCCTATCCTTCTTTTGGTTACCTACAAAACAAAGTAAATGTTTTGGTCCTCAACCTCACCTAGTGGTTGTCAAGCACAAGGTGTGAGAATGATATCAAGATAATATGCAATGCAAACAAGAAATAAATATGCAGTGGTGGTAAATAAATATGCAAGGATGGTGGTAGCAATGATAAATGATATTTTTGGGTTTTATATGATGAATGCAAGATGTAAAAGTGTTTTAGCATTTTCAGATTTTTAAATGGCAGAAAATGGTAAAGTGGTAAAAGTGGTTGGAAAGGTGTTTCTTATGATTAAAAATGGACCGGGGTTCATGGTTTCACAAATGCACTCTCTCTTTAATAAAGTGGTAGACAATGGAACACTAGAGTTGACATATGAGATTGCAACACAACAGTTTAATGACAAGTTATAATTATATGGGCATCACGTCCTAACATAGAGACCTTTTGGTTATTAGTCTCTCTTATACTCCACCAAGATGCGAACTAAATCATAACACCTCAGTAATTAAGATAACTCAGAGTATAGCAATAAGTATCATGACATGAAGTTAAATAAGAACATGCTAGATCTAGTCATGAAGTAGTGGCAATGGTCACACCCACATCTCCGGTAGCATGGTATTTCTTTTTATCCCTAGTGAGGCAACAAAGTAAGGTAGAGATACCCAAGTGGATCGCAGAACTTTCTCTCATGTTCACTGCACTAGCCACCCCCCGTTACTCCAACTAATGCACACGTTCCCCTCACACGCTCTCATAAACATGCTTGATCATGACAAGTAAATAAGAAAGGGGTACATAATATGCATCTACTTTCATAACTGAAACAAAACCATTGCAATCTCAAACATATATTAACTCATAAAAAGATCCACCACAAAGGTATTACATAGATGACCGTAATCATGTTCAGCAGCTCATACGGTACTAATTAGTGAAGCTCAAGAGAGAGGAGAGATACATAAGTTACTTCCACAAACCCATAGTCCAGGGGTGGACTACTCCCTCTTCATCATGGAGATGGTGGAGAAGTCGTTGGAGAAGATGGAGACCACTCCGGCAGCGCCCCGCCAGAGTTTTCCCCCTCCAATCTGCAGCTCCAGGTATTTGTTTTGGTGTTTCTATGTTTCTGCGGCGCTCCTCTCCGAAGGGCGTCGGGGACTATTTTTATAGTCAGTTTGAGGTCAAGACGGAGTCGTGGGCGAAAAGATCGACGGCAACGGAGCCTCGAGGCTCCAGATGGTGGGTCCCACGCGGCCCAGGTACCTGGCCGCGTGGGCCACCCTCTTTTGGGCCTCGGGCCTCCGCTTGTTCGCTTCCTTCGCTCCCAAGTCTTCTTCCTTCCAAAAACTGATGCTCGTAAATTTCCAGGTCGTCTGGACGTCGTTTGGGTCCCTGAAACATTAAAATATAGAAAATAGGGTTTTCTACCTGCGCAGGGTTAATTCCATAAAAACAGGAAATAAATAAATTATTCCCAAAATCATGATAAAACATTGATATAACCCTTATATGATGCAAATATGACTGGAATATAAGTAAAATAATGCAAAGTTTATGTATGCATTTTACATGTATCAAATACCAAAATATATTTGAGCCGAGAATATGTCAATTACTTGTGTATAACTCTTATACCTTTTGTGGACTCGCCACTGGTCTTGTAAGGTGGATGCTGCCATCTGATGATGCACATAGATATCTGATGGCTCCCAAGTGCAGGAGATCAATTGTAGTACCTTTCAATTAGAAAAGGTTGTCGAACCCACGAGGAGCTGAAGGTATTGGTTAGTAAGATTGATAAATAAAACAATAAAGATGCAGGTGTTTTTGGTATTTTCAGTTGTATAATTGCAAGCAGATAACAGATAGTAGCAAGTGAAAGCTCTCAAAGAGACAAAACCCAATCCTCTTATGTAGCAAAAGGACAAGCTCAAGTGATGTGTAACTTATATGTGGCAAACGTTCCCGAGGGCGGCATGGATGATGCTAGGCATAAAGATTTATTAAACAACACGTTGAATATCTTGTCAAGTTTTAATCCTCTTTGGACGGAGCCATAATTAGGTATAGCTAAATAAATAAACTACAACCCCTTATGATGGATCATGTGGCCAAGCAAATGACTGCACAGGAATTATTAAGACCTAAAGTCCCACCATAGCATTATACTCTAAGGTCCCCGATACTAATACCCTCATAATATAACTTCATGACTCGGTCTCAGGTTTACGTGTCCTCCCAAGTCTCCATCAATTCATTACACTACGGTGTTCTCCTATGAGCCCAAAAAGGTGAAGTGTTGTGCAGTCGACGTTCGCACAACACCATCATAAAATCACATAAAAAGATAAACTCTTGACAAAATACCAACACATGTCATATATAAATCAATGCCAATTCATCCTATGCCCTCAAGAACATACGGGAACTACTCACAACGTGCGAACATGATCATAATCAGTGGCATAAGTGGTACAACACAATCTGAAATTATAACTTCACCACCAAATAATGACAAGTACTCAATCACAAACATGAATAGTAGCACAAGACAAGTATCTAGGGTATAGCAACTCTCAAATTGCGAGGGGAACGGAGTGGATCACGGTGATGATGATGGTGATGGTGCTGGTCTTGATGGGGGTGATGATGTAGAGGCCTCCTCCCACGCCAAGGAGGAGAGATGATGACGATGACGATGATTTCCCCTTCTCCGGAGTTCCGGAGCAGCGGGATCTGACCCCCCTCGGAAGGGATCAGGAGTTTCGCCGCCGCCGCGACCTCGGATGGACTTGGAAAAATTAGGGCGTTACTTTTCGGGCGAGACGAAGGCGTTGCTAAAAAGCCCCAGGCGAGGAGGTGCCCGAGGCCAGTTTGGGCTAGTCCCACGCGGCCAGGTACATGGGCCGCGTGGGCCACCCCATTTGGCCCTCGTGGCTCTTCTCTCTTTGGTCTTCTTCCCTCTGCCTTTCTCCCGACGAAAAACTGACGCAGTATTTTTCCTTTTATTATTTGAGGTCCTGTAGCTCCTGAAACATTAAAGACAAGAAAAAGGAGGTTTTCTGCCTCCCAGAAATTAAATACCAAAAATAGGGACTTTGTATGAAAGTCCCCAAAATCATCTAAAACATGTAGAAACAATCATATAATCATGCAAATAACATTCTAATATGATACTAAAAGTTATATAAATGATGATATAAAATGCACGTATCAATATCCATCTCAGCTGATAAGAGCATTTCAAAGACTTCCTTGACTGTCTTCTCCACACCCATTAATTCATAACACGCCACAAAAGCGTAGTAGTATGATGGTAGTGTTCTCAGAAGTGTGTCAACCGCTTGATTTTCTGGAACTGGTCTCCCAATATCCTCAAGCTTCCTGAGTATCTTGCAGAACTTAACCTTGTGCTCCCTCATCGAGCCTCTGCTCGTTAGCTTGCACGATCTAAGTTCCCCATTGAATTTGTAGTTAGCATGACATAACTAGTATGAGAACTGAGCTTTCAAAACTTCCATGAGACGGAAGGGGCGATAGTATGGATAACTGACACTAAGCTCGGGACTCATCCTGTCTAGCATAACCAAACCCGCTTGATACTCATCTTCCCCATAGGAGAATAGTTATCTTCTACTCTGGAACAGGAGTGTCCAGCACATGCTCTACCTCGCGTCTCCTGAGATTTTCTCTCAGCCCGTGAAGCCAATCCGCAAAGATCACGCTTCCCGTAGTCAACTTTCCTAACAACTCATCTTCATGCACATTTTCAACGGGATCCATCTTCTACAACAAAACTAAGTTTATTCAGACTTTTAGTTTATTACTAATTTTAATGCACTACTTTATCTCAATTAAATTGATTCTAAGATATGCTCCCACTAAGCCCAATAATCCTCGTGATTGGCGCTAAGTGATTCAGGACCCGATAACTCGACGAAACAAGCATGGATACATGTCATGTCACGTGAATGACCGGTAGGCACTATGCCAGTTGTAGTAGCTACAACTCATGTTCGTCTTTCGACGTGCGTGTTCCGAACTCATAACTTTGTATGCTAGCACTTCAAGACAACCAACCGATGATGCTGCTGGAACGGTTCGCGCCCGCCTCCCAAACCCTTGGCACACATTACTCATGGAAACATGGCGTACGATGACAAGCATCTGGTTTGACGGTGCCACGGTTGGAAGAACACGATCTCCTTGATATTTTACTTGAGGATTCATCCTAATAAATGACTACTTGCGCAATCAAGGTGCAAACAACAAAGGATAAACATCACATGCAAGTTTTAATAATTCATGTGCTTTGGTATAGCCTTCGTTATTCTCCGGAAGTTCTTGACGCTCGTCCTTGAGGATCATCATCTTCATAATTCCCGGTCACAGCAAAATCCCCGAGGGAAAATTACCGTACCCAAGAACTTGCCAAGTACTCGCCACCAGCATAGCCGCCGGCGTCTGCTCCCGGTCCATGCGACGAACTCTTCTTCGCTTACTTGTCGATGACGAACTCGATCAATTGTTTTGGCTTTGGCCATCTAGTTAAAACACCGTAACAAATAGCTATACCAAAACACATGCACACAATCCTGCAAAACCAAGTTAGACGAAACTAAAGTTTGTTTGCAAGTTTTACGTGGCCTTATAGGATCTACGGAAGAACCGTCACTACCTACGAACTGAAGCACGTTTAGGCTAGTTGCTAGATTAACTTTGCGGGGTGATTGAGATCCCAACATTACGAAAACGTTGTGAACCCCAATCTAAGCAATCGCACTAAGCGTGGCCCCCGTGAGGCGTCCAACCCTCATGCCCTATTCATTATACAACAACGTCCACAACTATAGGTATTGATTCGAAGCTACTGAAGCACTTCGTTGGCGCCGACAGGCATACTAGGAGCAGCCGGAAGGTCCGCGGATTGCCAGAAGTCCGTAAAGATCTTGCCTATGCCGCCGCGGAATATGAAGTATAGCTTGTTGGGAAGCAACTAAAATAAACATAATGCAAGAACCATGCAATGCTCACACCAACTTGTTCTCTAGATCACCTACGTATAGATCGGTTCTGATACCACTATTGGGTTGCGGGTAAAACTTTAAAATTTTCCATAACCTTGCCGCCAGGATCTATCTATGAAGATATGCTACACCCCATAATGCTAGATCTAGAATGCTTACAAACACCTTTGTGGAAGATCTTGTGTTTGTTGAAGTAGATGTCGGTGAAGCCTGATGAAGAATCTCACGTCCACGCCGGGAGGTAAGATTGTAGCCGGTCCGTCGTCGAGGAACTACTTGCGTAGCCCCGCTCTAAAAGTATCCACACGTACACCGCGTCAATCTGCTAAGCACGTTCGCCGCCAAGAGCTACTAGCACCGACGAAGAGAGACAGCCTTTCGGCGTAGTTTAGGTGGTAGATCTAATCAAGTTGATTAGATCTATATGAGAGTATTAGAGACGTCTAATTCTCAACACATGAGATCTACTAGAAAGAGAGAGAAATAACCATGGATGCAATTGTTGTGTTTCAACCCATGGGGTTGGGGTTGTTTATATAGGTGGCCAAAGGGGAGGGGTGCTTGGGGGAGGGGCAAGCCCTCCCCTTGTGCCGCCGGCCAAGGAAGGGAGGGAGGAGTCCCTTCCCTTCCCCAACTCGGATTGGGAGGAGGAGTAGGACTCCTTCCTCCCAAACCGCCTCCACCAACAAGGAAGGGGGGAGGAGTCCTTCCCCCACCCCAATTCAGACTGGGAGGTGGAGGGGGACTCCTGCTCCCAAACCGCCTCAACCTAGTGGGCCTAGCCCACTAGGGTTTTGGCCAGGGGGGAGTCCCACCCCAGCTCGGGTTGGCCCACCCGCACCACATGTGGGTGCGGCTGGGCCCACTTGGCAGCCCGCTGGTGGTGGGCAGCAATTAAAATCTTTTATTTGATATTTTCCAATTTAATTAATTAAATAAATAAATAATTGTTTTTCTAATTAATTCCTCCTTGAATATTTCCTTTTAAAAAAAATTCCCGGAATTAATTACTTATCATATAAACATATTTACATGATCCGGTATACCCAGTATCCGCCGACAAAACCCTCGGAATAATATTTCTCACTTATATAAACCTTCGGAATAAATCCGATAGTGACAGAAATCATTCCTATCACCCCGGGACATTAGATGTCCGCCTTCTCTCTAATTCAAAACTTCACCGGAACAAGTTCATGTGACATCGGAGCTACTCCGACACTATCTCATTACCACAAAGACTACAACTTTATTCTCTCAATAAAAGATTGACTCACAGCTTAATTGTGTGACCAGAAAGGTTCAGTGAACACAAAGACATGTCCGGGAACTTACCAGACAACAACCAGCATTGGGACCTAGACGGCCGTACTGGCTCCCGTGTGTTCATGAGTGAACGACAGAACCTGTGTGTTACTAATTGCGCTAATCCCCTTACGTACACAATACCAATGATATCTCGAGATTGAGACAATGTGCTCAAGTGTGATCAAACCATTCGATCATAACACATATAATTCTCATACAAATATCATTCTATTTTCTCATCCCGTATTTATATTGTCCCGTCTGGGCAGACGATTGGGTGACAATAATAATACTGAGATGGCCTAGAGGATGTATCTCTCCATCGTCTGGAGGAGTAAGTGCCATTCTTGAATAATCTCTGTTCCAATACATTATTCTAGTTCACGCCCAAAAGCTACCGTTATGGTCCCCAGTTACGACCAGACGTTAGGTAACAATCAAAACATGAGTGTCGAATAAGCGGTCACCGGTTATTTTCATAGCAAAGGAATACAACTAATGATAACTAGACATATGATCAATTGCTACCTTCATCGTTGACAATTAGTCTCTTAGCAAGATCATACAGTGGGTCGGTTCAGTACTATTATCATTCCGATAATAAACTCTATAGTTGTGTGACTTATACAAAGTCCATGATCAGAAAAACATGATCATCAAACAACAAGATAGGCTAGTCTTAGAGACAAGACCAGGAACACTTTTACTTGTTCGTATCTCTACACCTGTATTGGAGGTTTCCTCTTGAACACGTTGTATTTGCTATTCAAGTGCCCAATACAGTTATAGCATAAAGATATAAATATTAATAATAAACTTGGAGATAAAAAATAACTAAATTATTATTGTCTCTAGGGCATATCTCCAACACCTCCTCCAGCGCCTGCACCTCCGGCACCGCCCGCATCGATGGCCCCTCCTGCGCCGCCGCCTCCCCCGCGTCGTCTGCACTGGTTGCACCGCTGGCAACCCCACGGTAAGTGCCAATCTACACGACCTTGTCTGCTAGGGTTTGATTAGTGTACTAGATGTCACATTTAGGTCTTCAATCCGCGCTTGTAGATGCTTAATTAGTGTACTAGATGTCACATTCTGTTGTACATGCTCCGATCTAGTGCGGTAACTACTTCGATTTGCCTTTGATTTGGGGTTTTTTCCCGAGGTCGACATGTTCTTCACTGTGGGGTTTTCTGAGCATCTCCTCATTGTGCATGTCTGGTGTAGTTCTTAATTTGGGGTTTAGATGTCCCGAATCCACACATGCATAGCTTTGGTGAGCATTAGTGCTTGTGCAGTGCTTGATTTGGGGATTTTATTCCCCCAAATGCAGATCTGCGAGTTCTATGTATTGCTTCTGCTTTGATCATTCTTTGTTGAGGATAGCTTTGTTAATCATTCTTGCTTGTGCATTGATCATTCTTGCTTGTGTTCGTGCATACCTTTGTGCATAGATCATTCTTGCTTGTGCATTGATCATTCTTGCTTGTGTTCATGCATACCTTTTGTTGATCATTCTTGCTTGTGCATTGATCATTCTTGCTTGTGTTCGTGCATACCTTCATGCATTGATCATTCTTGCTTGTGCATTGATCATTCTTGCTTGTGTTCATGCATACCTTTGTTGAGCATTCTTGCTTGTGCATTGATCATTCTTACTTGTGCATTGATCATTCTGGCTTGTGTTCATGCATACCTTTGTTGAGCATTCTTGCTTGTGCATTGATCATCATGCATTGCTAACCCAAGTCACCTTTCATGACAAGGTACATAAGGCCGAGCAAGATGGACCTCCTCCTGGCTTTGCACCGCTGGTGCCATTGCCAGGCGTCATCCCTTTCAACAGCAGGCTTCAGAAGCCGTCTCTGGTTGGGAGGGAAGAGGAGGTTCTGGAGCTGCTCAAGCCGGTGAAGGGGAAGAAGCCGAAGGTCGGCCACTACCCAAGAGCTGGACTGCCCAGGCGCTTCTACGTGCAGCTCGGCCGGGATGATCTGCACATGCTGCTCATCCCAAGGTCCTTCCATGCCAGCCTGAAGGAGTGGCTGATGATCCCCCTTCCTCACTGCATTGCGCTCGGCGCCTGCAAGTTCTGCGACGAGTATGTTCAGCTCCAGTACTACAAGGACACCGGCGAGATCGTCATCGAGAGGAACTGGCCAGATGTCGTCTACAAGTACAGCCTGGAGGAGAACGACTGCCTAGTCTTCAAACTCACCGCTACAGGCTTCAAGATGGACATCTACAAGAACATGGACTCGACGGTGAGGGGTGCACTTGTCCTGAGCACGGCTAGTTGCAGCGTGCTTAAGGTAAGTGCATTTTGATCAGGATCATGTGATGCCCCTGTATGATGTAATTAAGCAGATACTTGTGCACTTGATCATCCACCGTGGTAGTATATATATGCTAGTGATTGTGTGTTTGCTGCTGCTGCTTGCTGCTCGCTGGCATTGCTGATTGTGTGCTTATGTTAGTAGGTAAGATGACCAGTTTTCAAAGTGGTGAGAGTTCCCCTAAACCTGCATGCAACCAAACAGCCGACTGTTACATCTAAACACCCCACAACCAAGTATGCAACTGCAACCGTCGTCCAACGGTGGAGCGGTGATCGAGTGGTGGCCGCATGCTCGATGCTCCAGGCTTGCTTGCTCTGTGCTTTCAGTGCGGTAGTAAACGGCCACCGGTGCATGGATAAGCATGGATCGAATATCTCTCGGATACAAATCGTGAAGCAAGTCTCCTAATGATCAAAATCATCAAATGATGCTTGCGGTTGATCTTGTTAATACTTATTACTTAAACATCATTAGGGGAACTTGAACTTCCACTGATCATCCATTAGAGCACCTAATGAATCATTAGACATATGATTAGGAGATGCACTTACAAGTAAATTGAGTAGGCATGATTGCTTGATTGGTAGGCGTTGAAGTTGTCAAGGTAGAGCCGTAGAGGTGGCAAATCTGTCTTGGTCGAGGGAGAGGTCCATGGACGCCGGCATCACTCTTCCGCTAGTGTCCACCGGTAGACTTGGCCACTTGGGTCTTCCAGCTCCTTAGCACAACTTTGACGATAGACACTGTTTCTATTAGTTTTTATATGTGCTATCTCTTTCTTTTTATATCAAGTGCTGGGGCTAGGGACCGGATCTAAAACTGTTTGTTTTAGGGGCCTCCGATCAAGACTTTAATGTGAAACGCTATGAGGTAAAACCCCCTGGTTTCTCTTAGGTTTGTTATCGACTGAGATCATATTCCAACAAATTTATGAGCATCTCCAACGATGCGCTAAAAATAGCGCACGCTGAAACCCCCCGCTAATTTAGCACACCGGAGGACAAAACCAGCGCTCCAATGAGCGCTGCAAAATCCAGCACGCGGTAAAATCTTTCCAGCGCGCTGGGCATTTTGTGCGCCCAGTATAGCGCGCTGGAAAATCCCGTCGTGCGCGCGAGTCCCAACTGCCACGGTGAAGCCGGCGCCGTCCCCTACACCCCTTCCTCCGCTGCCGCCTCCACGGCCATGCTGCAGGACCTCCCGACGAGCGCCTCTAGAACTCCGCGCGGCTCACCGGCACCATCAAACTGTGACTGCGGCGAGGCGAAGCGGAGGAGGACGGGGCATACCACGAGGCTGTGGCGGCCGACGCGTACTGTGCAGCGCCGCCCACGCCCGCGAGCACCCGCACCCGTGCCGGCGTGTCATGCTCGGCTGACCGGTGTGCGGCCGTCCTCGAGCACGAGGCCTAAATGAGGCAGTAGGCCAAGTCGCGGAACGACGCCTCCTCGGCAGTGTCCGGCGCCGTGCCGTCTGCGTCTCCGCCTCTCCGGCCTCTCGCTGCCTCGCATAAAGGCACAAATGGAGATGCTTTGCGAGCTAGCTAGCTAGCTCCAACGACTGGGGACCTGATTGAATTTTTCTATTTTTGGCCAAGGACTTTTCTATAAATTTTTGGACCTATTTGTAATTTAATTCATGTACTCTAGTCTCGCGCGCTATTTTACAGCGTCTGGTAAAGCGCTGCCAGTACCACGCTGCCTTTTAGCGTATCTACAATTGCTGCGCACGACCCCATGCGTTAAAACAGCTATTTCGGCGCTACAAAAATTTAGCGCGCCTGTTGGAGATGCTCTAAACGACTATGTATACTTTTCTAGTCAAACAACATCTCCAGAGACAGTAATGTTCAGAGATACAGGCTGCACCCTTCCGAAAACCAAACATTAGCCACTCTGTGATAGTTCACCCTAGACCCTAGTTGCCGTTATTGAGCGAGGCTAGAACCGCTGCCTAGAGCAAGGTGACCAGTCACACACTGCTTTTTAGTAAATACAGTACTCTCTTTGTTCATGAAAGAATGTCTCAACTTTGTTTAAATGTGCATGAAGTTGAGACATCTTTTATGAACGGAAGAAATATATGTTACGAGAGCACGCTCGCTGGTCGCTGCTTGCCTGCTTGTGTTGCACGTGGAACTGCTCGTGCATAAAGCATCACCAAAATTCTCGTACTGCTGACATGACGACGTGGTATCGACATCGTTGGTGAGTTCGTGACAAGAGTCCGAAGCCAACCGTCGGCGCGAGCAAAGGCAGGCAGCATACGCTCACGCATGAGTTGCCTGTCGGTGCAAGCAAAGGAGGACGATGCGATTTCAGGTGTGACAAGGTTCTTTCTGGTTCTCACACTACCAATCGCACAACAAAAAGCAGGTGTCGCCCTTTCACGCTTTCTCTCTGTCTGCTGGGCGGCCAGAGATCAAGTAATCAATGGAGTGTTACGATTGATCCGGCCGTCACAGCATAAACTTGTACTTGTACGTGCCCAGCGAACGCCAATCCTAATCCAGTTGATCGCCTGCTTGTTACTATCATCATGGGTAGCAGAAGCAGAAAGCAGGGATTAAGTTAATGCTTATGCATGACAGCATCTCAGGCTTTTCCATATCTTCCCTGGAGTTATTAATGTTTATACAAGAACTGTAAAGTGTCGTACTAATCTTAATCCAATAAAGTAGCAGTACTATACTAGTAACCTATGCATCAAAGTGTGTTGACTGTTGATACAGATCAAGCTAATTTCTATATATGCATGACATTATATATGCCGAACCTTTTCTCCTAAACAGATCAAGCTACTCCCATGATTACTCGGATTTCAATATATATACACCATCTGCCGCTTGGCAATTTGCATATCACGATCTGGGAGCACATATCCAGAAACATGCACCCGCAGCTCAAATGCCCATATGTACTCTTTTCTTCTTGCTGTTTGTTCTTTTCTTGTCCAAGACAGATACTCCATTTGCCATCATCATCATGGGTATTATATTTTGCTCCGGGCAGTAGCTTTTTCACCACCTCTCATCACATGGCACCACATGAGGTAGGCCCAAGCCTTTGCGAGCTTTTCCACGGTCCTATAGCGCGCTATAGGGACATTTTCGCTGGGGTTCAAGATAAAAAACCTGAATCCGTGGCGAGTTCTTTTCACATGCATGTTCGGCCTTACAGTGGGGGCAGGGCGAAGCAGTGTGCAGATTAGATGCACCACCAAACATTGAGCCTGTAATTCACCATTTGAATATTGTAACAGATAGGATTGTTTTACACTTCATACAATATACATCTACCAAGTCGTGAAACTTAAAATTATACTTGGGTTCACACAGTGGCGGAACTAGAATTTTACCAATAGATATGCCACACAAAGATTTGACGATTAGTTAGATAAATTCACATGCCGCAATAGACTATCGGCTACATGGATAATTACCGTGCGGATGTGTGGTGTGATGGCCTCAGTTGCTGTTCTAGCGTGATGGTCGTGGGCTCCTCATGGCCGGTGAAGGATGAACTGGTCCTCAACCGCGCGGTGATGCGGCGTGCCGACCTCCAGATCTGTCGTCCCGGCTTAATTATGGCATGATCGGTATCTCGATCGTTAGCAGCGTCGATCGGGACGATGTGCTCCTCGTGCCTGGCAGTTTGGCTCGTATATATGGGTTTTGTTCCTTTGGGTTGCTAGAGTAGGGCGTATGTGTCCTACGTGCTCGAGCCGAGCAGTTTCGAATGGACCGTGATGCTCTTTTTTTCTACTACAAAAGTTGATCCTTCCATCGATTGACATGTGGTCATATAGAATTATGTGTTTATACATTATTCACACTATTTTTGGGATTGAGCGAATATTTTAATACCAAATTGATATCATTACACTTGCTTTTCCCTGGGAGAGAAAAAAAATAGAGATGCTCGTCCTCTTCCAATAACATTGTGTAATCGTAGTCTCCATATCCTCCTTGTGTCCAAAAAGCTAATGCGGTAGGGTAGATGCGTCAGGTACGTATGTAGTGGAGCAATCTTTTTTCTTTTCTTTTGAACGCTGGAGCAATCGTTTTTGTTTCTCCTCTTCTTTTGAGCCACGTGCGTGCATCTGATATGGTTCATTTTTTCTTTGCGAGGAAATCTGGTACTCACTCCGTTCCAATTTAATTGACTTGCTATGCACTACATGTGTATGTATTTAGGCATGTAACATGTTTAGATACATCCACATTTGGTTTCATAGCAAGTCAATTAAATTGGAACGGAGAGAGTACTACGTACGATTCTTAATTTTTGTTGAAATATTTAAGCCTAGGCAAGACAAGAGCATCCTACGGAGTAGTTTATTAACGGGGACCAGGCGTGGATGGACCATACGGGAGAAATAATAGTAGTCGAGATAAAACGATGCCGGAAGGTTGGACAGGCCAAGAAGTTTGCTCGCTGCCGTGGAGCCTGAAGAAAAAGATTCATCTGCCAGCGAAAAACGACACCTTTTTTTCTCTCTCTCTCTTCCAGATAAAACCCTGCCATGGATGCGCGTGAACAAAGGAGCGAAACATGGCATGTGCGGCCGTGCGCCGCGCTCGACTCCCAACTGGGTTTACCTTTTGTTGCTGTGGCCGCGAGCTCGTCTTTGTTGTGTGTACTGCACCAAGGCACACGTAGTACCACCACAGACCGGTGAGACCGCACGGACCAGGAGAAAGAATTTCAGCGGGCAGGACCGACAGAGACTTTTGGCAAAGCCAGCCAACACCGACCGACCCCGGAGGCCCGGGCTGGCAGCGTTCCGAAGAGAACCGGGCGGCACGTGGGGCGGGGAGCGGTCGTGGGGAGGGGGCGGTGGAGACCGGAGACGGGAGCGTGGCGTGTCGTGCTTGATCGTGGCAGCTCCTAGCCTGCGTCGTGCGTGTGTACCATGCTGAGGTGACGACGGTGGCAACACAACAGGTCCTTCCGGAAGAGACCCACGAATCATGGCTTTTCTTTTCTTTTACCCACCTCCACCCCGTCATCTTCGGTGCGGGGATGGCGTGAACTGCACAATAGTGCCGCCGGTGGCTTTTCCGACTTTTCGCCTTTGAGGTCACACCAACATATGATGGCCAAATCACGTGGTCTGTTCTTGTCAGTTTTTTGTACGTCATTTACAGATGTACCATTACGCTTAGAGCATCGTGGCTCGTGAGAGACTAGACACGTACTGCGTAAACCCTGTCAACACCGCAAAGTTTTCTCAAGATTGACATGTGTTGTAAGCTACTCGGTCTGTTTATATATTTTTATTTTAGTGGAATGTCTGAAATATTTTTATTGTAAATGAGAGGGAGTAGTAAAAACACCAATATTTATACCCCATGAGTAAAATCTCACCCGGAAAGAAACCCACTACTATTTCGGAATAACTGTGTTTAAAAAGGCCTATGTTAGATTCACTATTTTTTTCCTTGAATGCTTAAATTTAAGTTTTCTTTACAAAATTCTACCCCAAATTTAATGTTGAATATTCTCATTTGGTTAATACTTACCTGCATGTCGGACTCTGTGTTTTAAATTTGAAAAGTGCAACCCCCAATAATACCGGTATATTTTATGTTACCCATTTCAAGTAGGATTTGTCAATGGGATTTAATACATCAAATCATCACGCATAATAAAGACCTAATTGCTCCGGAGGGCATTCTGGTCAATCGGCCTGACGTTTCCCACCGACCGACGGCCTCCACTCCTGCCGAGCATTCAAACCCCAAGCGCACTCCACGCGTACACAAAACACCAGGTCAGTGGCAGGACAGTAGATACCTCCAAACCACAGTGTCAGTTCCCCGTTCCATCCTCGGTCATTTAAACCCCGCATTCCCCACTTGTCCCTTTTCCTCGCGTCCATTTCCTGCACTCCCCCTATTCACTGCCACCGCAACTGCCCCACGAAAAAAAGAAGTCGCAGAACACAAATTCTCCGTTAGTTCTGAATTTTCGATCCAGTACGCGCGGCGCCGGATCGGATGCGGGAAGCGGAGGCCGACACCGCTCGATCTGGTGAGGCATTCGCTCGCTGTGGGGTTTTCCACCGATGTTTTTGGTGCGGTTTCCGGGGGTAGCTTGCTTCAGCTCTAAGCGTGAGGATCCGGTGAGCGGGCGCTGTCACCTCTCGTCACTGGAAAATTTGGATCCGCGTCCTGTCGCTTCGGTTCCTGCGAACCGTGGGGGTGTTTGGTTGCCTGGATCTCTCTCGGGCTTTGAGTTTTGGTTCTGAGGGATTTGGGTTTTGGAGATCCGGGAGCCCCCGTGGTTCCGAACTTTCGATCAGTTAGAAACCTTGCATTTCTGATTCGTTGCCCCCAGTGCTTGTTCTAGTAGCGAAGTTGAAAGATCTGTACTGAAGGTACTCGAATTTCGGCTAAATTTATGGCAGTGGTTTGGTCTCCCATCTATGATTCTGATAGCGTGCCTGACAGTGAAGTCCTAAGGTTGAGCATTCACCGTTTGGGTAAGCTCATGCCAGTGTATTGTGTACGCTGATGTTGTAGTGCTAGAAACCCATCAGTTTGTGTCTGACGTGGGAGCAGAATGAATGCCTGATTAAGTGTGGAGTGGGTTAGGAAATACATCCTGTATCTGTTTGCTCTACACCTGGTTGCTACCTTGGTGCTGAACGTGACATGTATAACCTGTGTATTAAGGGCATGGAACAGACAATCAGTTATAGATGTTGGCATATTGGCGTTTGCGTCCTTGCCATTATCATATTCATCTTCTTTGTGACATGTTCCCTTTTGCAAGGTTAGTGATGCTTGTGCTGATATTCCTGTTGTTTACAGGTCTTTGAAGTGGACCAGGAGCTGATCCCATCTGGAGAAATCGCAGTGTAGGAATTGGTGGTTACTTGAGCGTTTGTTGCTTTCGTAGTCGTAGGCACAATGGATGGGGGAGTTGCTACCAACGTGGAGCTTGCTTCTGCCGTGTTCCATGTGTCCTCGACCAAAAACAGGTGAAACAATTCTTTATCGTTCATCATGAATGAAGTTATCTTGCAGTGTGCTTCAGATTTTCTTTGCTGCATTTAGCTGAAAACTGCATTTTCATGGATATCCTATAGTGAGCCTTTCAATCTGGTATAAATCTTGACTCGATACAGTTTTGTGAAACTTTCCCTTATCCAGGTACGAGGCAATTGCTTGTAGTGAAGAGAGCGCTGAGTCGGTAGCATCTGGTCCTTTTGATCAACTAGTCCTGCACTTGGAAGATGCAAAAAACTTCCAATCTCGTTCATCAAGTGGCTCTTTTAAGCTGTTATTGGCTGGAGATGCAAAAGGCTCTAGCTGGTTTACCAAATCCACCTTAGAGAGGTATCGCACCTGGACCTTCTTCTAGTTCCTTATGGTACTGTTCTAATCTTTACTAAATTGAACATCCGTGCCACTCTACCAGATTTCTGCATATCATAAATTCGCCTGATGCATCAAAAACGGCGAATGGAATTTTACAGGAGATGTCTCAGCTGGAGGAAACTAGAAAGTTTCATGATTCTCTGTACTCCAAGGTATCACTATTTCACCCAAATAATAGTAAACCAAATGTACCTTAGCTAAGTTTGATAGGACATTTGAGTCAGATCTTATCTTAAAAATAGCAGATGCCGTAAATAAAAAAATACATTTGGTTTATGTAGGAGCAACAAAGTCTTATGGGCGGTGCTTTTGCAGGTACGTTTAAATAAAGTTTTGCTTCTTCCATTGTTCTTTGTACATGAAACCATCACAATCTTTCAGTGTGTGTGAACTATGGCTTTTGTCTTCCTTTTATAAAGTTTATCTAATATGAGTATTTGTTTTTAGTACTCCCTCCGATCCAGATTAGTTGTCGCAGATTTAGTACCCGAGGGAGTACCATTTTAGTGCTGTGCCGAGTGGACCTTTCAAGAACAAGTTAGCTGTACTCTTAGAGGCCCATTAGTCATTCCCTTGTTATAAATAATTTCTGGCGTTGAGCCTAACGCTCTTATAGACTAATGGTTCATGGATCACATTGCTTAACTGGGTTGCATTTGTGTGTGAGTATTTAGTTCGGGATATTAGTTCCTTGAGTATTTAGTTGGTGTATTTCCTTGATGAGTATTTTGTTAGCAAACCTTTGCGATTTGATACCCACTACTTTGTTGGCGCACTGAGCCGCCACATTCCTGAATCCGTCCTTGTTGATTGCTAGTTGCCATACACAATTAATCCTTCCTTTCTACACATCACTGAAAGAAGTACAGTTACCAGCTGCAAATTCTAAGAATGATCTATCCATCCAAAGATTCATCTACACCTTCTATTGGTAATATGCTTGTTTATTCTCAGTTTTTGTCCTGTGTTGCACAATATGGCCAAACCTCCCACATGATTTATATAGGCAGAAAGCCTTTTGGCATTTGCCATAATGGGATAAGTTTTAACCTTCTTTTAAATCTTTTTTATAACTTGAGTCTGCGGCATTTTGCCTGGAACAAATGTTTTTATGTTTCCAAATATTATATCAGGGTTCATTGTAAATTTCAACCAGATTTAGTTAAAACCGATAGGGAACTCTTATATATCATTAGGAATATATGACTGAAGGCAATTTCTGCACATTGCAAGGGATACATATGATATCTTCCTCACTGAATGTCTTGTTCTGGATTATATTGGTACAGTGCTTAGTTTATGATTATACTCTGTCTTTGCAGGAGGTCTCTTCAGTACCATTGGCATACCACAACAGGTGATTTCCATTTGTGAAAGGCTTCCGACTACTCTATATTTTTGTGCATTTTATGTTTCATTTGCTTACATTTTAGTTCTTAAACACTTTCAGGGAAATGTTGGCCCAAATTCCTCTGTGGCTACAAAGTAAGCCTTTTCCTTTTCCTGCTACTCTATTTTGCCCCTCATTTAGTTGACATTTTCTATAATTGAATGTGCAAGGAATGAATTACTTCGAGCACTGGATTTGAGGCTGTCTGCACTGAAAGAAGAGATCATGGTCTTATTGAGTCGAGCAGTTGGCTCTAATTTGTCAACTAAAGAAATATCAGATTTGTCTACTTTTGTTCAGCATTTCGGAACATCAGAGTTTAGGTATGACACAAAATTATTGTGAATTTATGTCCTCGCATTTTTTACAATCAGAAAGTGCATACTGCCATACTAGTTCACCTGTGGGTCCTTCACCTCCTGTTATCATTATACTATCTGATCCTTTCCGACATTCTTCGAAAGCTTCCCAACTTGTTCTCTTGTAATTAGCTCTCTTTGAGAATACAATGTCGTGCCCTAATTTTTAGAAGATCTTTTTCATTCATTTTCTTTCATGTGATACAAGATGCTAATGGTTGGTGTTTCTTGTTTTTCTTTAGTTGGTTGATGCGTTGCCTACTGTTGATCCGGGATTGGCAGTCCTCTGCGCTTGCTCCACAGCAGGCTTCTGTTGCTGAGAAACATGATGCTGCACTTGAGATTCGCGGTATCAGCTCCCAGACCAATATCCAGAGACCTATTACCAGTAATGTCTCCCCAGCAAAACTTGCACAAGTTGAACGTAAAATGTCAATGGAAAGCGATGAATCCTCCGAGTCCAGTGATGAAGACGACGCTGTTGTTGAAAGAAGCCGCCCCCTTATGAGATCTGCTTCTCCTAGGAGGTCCGCTTCTCCAATGCGAAGGGTTCAAATTGGGAGATCAGGATCTCGTAGGTCAACGCCAATTGCCATCAAGAGCCTCAGCTATTTCCCTCCTAGCCAGAGAGTTGCTTTGGACAAAGATGACGAAAGCAGCTGCAATGGTGAAACAGACCAGCCGCCAAGGAGATCTGACAATAACATAAGAAGGATGAGCGTGCAAGACGCGATTAGCCTTTTCGAGAACAAGAAAAAGGTTGATAATCCGGATTCTGAAAGTAAGAAAGCCGGCTTGGTTGCTACCAAATCTGTACTACGAAGGTGGAGTTCAGGAATGGGTGACTCTTTGAACAGTACGTCAGAAGAAAAAACCTCAGATTCCACATCTCAAAGTAAATCCAACAGTATGGCTCCCAATGGAGCGAAGAATGAAGCTGAATTACAGGTTGAGGCAGATGTAGCGCCAATCAGTATAGTCCCACCTGGGGTAGGAAGTTACCATGGCGATGGTAATGGCATTGCAGGGTCAGAGATGGAAAACGTGGTGTCATCCCATACTAACATTTCTCCTGAGCAAACAAATTCTGGGCAGGAGTCAAACAGTGATAGGGCAATGGCCTCTGCTGAGTGGAATCGCCAGAAGGAAGCCGAACTTAACCAAATGTTAATGAAAATGATGCAGGTCATGCCTGGGAAGTTTGCAGGAGCCAATGGCACTGCTGCTGGGCTCATTTCTGCAAATGAGAAGAAAGGTGGACAGCAAAGGGAGAAGCGAGACACGAAAGTTCGTACTGAGAAAGGTGGAAAGCGGCCAGCAAAGGAGGCGAACACCAAGCTCCTAAAGGAATCAGTTGGGCAGAACAAAGCAGCAGTTACCCCCAAAAGTAGCACCATAACAGAGAAACGCAATTCACCTATTCCTCAAAGAGCCCGGAGAAATTCGTCACCTCCAGTCTTGCCAAAGGAAGTGGCCTCAAAGACACCAGCCAAAAAAAGTTCCCCAAAACCATCACCTGCACCAGCTACCCGTAGTTCATGGTCAGGTGGATCTCTGACTAAAGCAACTACAAGCACTGCACAGAAAACTAAAAACTCTCCTGCAGCGGTTTCAACATTGACGCCAACTAGCCGGAGAAGGACCGTGACAGCACCTCCGTCATCTCAGCCGATTTCCAGGGTGGAAAAAACCATTCAACCAGTGAAGAACAAGAAAGAACCTGACTGCTGCAAAGCCAGCCATTAAGGTGCAGGAAGAGAAGAAGACAAGGACAACAACAAAGCCAAGCAGAGTGGCTAAAAGTTCACCTGCTTCAGAAGAAAAATCAAGTGCAACGACAAAGTCAAGCTTGTACAACAAGGTCCCAAAGAAAAGCAGTGTTGTGCCACTAGAATCCAAACCTGTGAAGAAAGCCACTGGGATTAGTCAGGGTGTTGGTTCTGGTGCTGTTAAGAGTAAAGTAACGCAGCTTGGTGACTCTTCGAAGGACATTGGAAGTGTTACCCAATTAGAAGATAAGGAACAATCTCCTGTGACTACCGAGTCAACTACCAAGGTACCAGAGGCTGACCTTGCTCAACCAGCACATGATGTTGATGAAAATTTAGAAATTTCGATCGATAATGATTTAAATGTTGAAAAAACAGAAAACACGAGCTCGAGTGTAACTGCGCCAGAAATGGGCTCCAGTGACCAGGTTGAGCCCTCTCTCATTGAGGTCAAACCTCTTGACGAGGACATGGACATCTCATCAGCTGCCTGGGTAGAAGTAGAACATCAAGAAGTTACTGATGTGGGTGAAAGTGTGACAGGTGAGGATGTCACCTCACCAGCAATTGAACCATTGCCATCATCAAGCCCAAGAATCCGCCATTCGTTGTCACAAATGTTGCAAGCAGATAGCAACGAACCAGAAATTATTGAGTGGGGAAATGCTGAAAACCCACCTGCAATAGTTTTTCATAAAGATTCTCCAAAAGGGTTCAAGAGACTTCTAAAATTTGCTCGGAAAAATAAAGGAGACAACAACACAAATGACTGGGCAAGCCCATCAGTAGTTTCTGAAGAAGATGAACTAGAAGAATCTGCTACTAGTGATGGTGCAAATTCGAGCAGGAGAACTTTTGATGGTTCCAAGACTAATAGCATCTTATCAGGTACCTTTTCATGCCATAATGCGACTGGAGCTTCTAGTCCTACGTACTCTAGTTCATTTGTAGAAACGTCTCAATATTGAGATTGCTTAGTGTCTGAGCCTCTCGGTATTTGCATCATTAGTTCCTCCCAATATAATTATTCACAACCACAACTTTACCATGGCACGATGTGGCGGCAGCCTATGTCAGTATAATAACAGAAATGCGAATGTGAAGGACCAGTTATGTTTTTCTGTGAAATATACTGTGTAAATACTATATTACCTGCAGCCAGAAACTTATCCCTATATATTTGTCCTGTTCATTTTACTATGCTCACCTAACCTATATTGTAGCTATACATTATTCCGTTTCGGTTCTGCTTAAATCTAAACCTTTTATTTTCCAGCTCAATCAACCACAAGTAGCTTCAATGCCACGTGCTCGGATAGGTTACGAGACAGGCCTGGAGCTGCACCATCAACTAAAGGCTAGTCCCTTTCACCCAAAACAAGTCAGGGTCACTTCTATCAATAGTTTATATTCGTGCAACAATCTCTAATACATTTTGCGCCTCTTTGTACCTCCAGCATCAAGGTCATTCTTCTCCCTCTCAAACTTCCGGAGCAGCAAAACGAACGAGTCAAAGCTTCGATAGCATGTGTTGTTATACATTGATAGTTGACCCCTCCCCGGTAGATGTACAAATGGTTTGAGGTGATTGATTGTTAAGACCGAGCCAGGTTGTTGTGGCTGCTTCCGTTCTCCTGCTGTTTCATATAGCATCCCCTAGCCGTCCCCATATCCTCATTGTCTTTCTGTACATCTTCTGAAGTAATTTTCCTGTTGTTGACCGGTATGTTTGCCTGTTATAATTGCTGATAACAGACGCAAATGAAAGATTTGACTGCATCGAGTTTGCTTTGTTAGGCAGCTTGTGTTAAACTGATGATCTAGCCTCCCAGCTGTTCGTGTTGGGAAACTGCGCCACTTATTTGAATCGAAGGGAGTATATCTCACTTTACTCTTTAGCTATGCAGTGGATGTCAAAATCCACCGAGTTTAGAGCGTGTCAAGCATCAGCCCGAGAACGTACAATCTGTTTCGCTCAGTTACCATGAGATGAAAGCTTTCCAAAGAACCTGAACTCGGGGAAAAGTGGTCAGAATTAAGTTCTGTCGACCTTATAACAGACGAACATATTGTTGGATACAGAGATGGACATTTATTTGCTACACAAAAGCTTGTCACACCCATCCTGGAATCGGTTTGTATGATAACGTGGAAATCAAATTCACTGATCCGCCGAGACTTGGATGAGAGTCGGCTCATACTGATCTGGGGCCTCAAAACCGTGGAGATTCATGACTGTTGCGGCAACGTTAGCGAGCCCAGCATCCGTAAGGTCTTTCCGGAATCCAACCCCGGATGCAAGCCCTGGACCTCCAATGGCGATGGGGACCTACAGGCGGTTCCAGTAAAGATGAGAACTCACAGGGCATTTGATGAAACAAGCATATCTGGTTTGCACTTACTGGATTCAGAGTGTGTGAAGTAAGGGGCTGAACATTTCCGTCCTTGTCGCGAATCGGTTCCCCAGATTTATCTCTTTTCACCATGTCCTCCGCGTTGCCATGGTCAGCCGTGACCACAAATATGCCACCTACTTGCTCTATGGCGTCGAGAATAATCTGAACGAGAGAATTTGTGTCCATCATAAGCACAACAGTTCAGAGAGCGGCATGGACTGAGAGTTTGATATACCTTGACGGCTTGATCAGCGGCCTTGCACCCAATGATGGTGGCTTGAAGGTCACCTGTGTGACCAACCATATCTCCATTGGGGATGTTCACCCTCACCTACAAAACGACCACATCAGTGCATGAGCTGTTACTCTTTGGTACTATACTCCGAAGTTACTAGTACCGGTTAAACTGAGTATGCTTAAGGATCTCATTTTGCCAAGTACCTGATCAAATTTGCCACTGAGGATGGCATCCTTTGCCTTCTCTGCAACTTCCAGGGCCTTCATTTTGGGCTGCTCATTAAAGGGTATACCAGTGTCACTTGGAACCTCTTCGTATTTTTCCAGGTTTGGGTTGAAGTAGCCAGACCGATTCCCATTCCAAAAAAAGGTGACATGACCAAATTTGACGGTCTCGCTGAAGATCAAAATGAAAGGAGATGAGGACTAGCCTAGCAGCATGGTCAGGTGCCAGAATATTCAAAGAAAGAAGAACATCCAGAAATGAAGGGACAAAGTACAGTACTTACCTGCAAGCATACGTGCGTACGCCATTGTGGGCTAAGTATTCGCTGGATGTCCTCTCTATCTCCGGGGGAGCAACAAGGTAATGGCTTGGGAGTTTTAGTTCACCATCATACTGAAGCATACCAGCATACCGAATCTTGGGGAACCTAACGCGATCAAATTTGTCGAAGGTCTCATACTCTAGAGCCTTTGCAAGCATCACCATGCGATCAGCTCTGAAGTTAAATGTCACAACAGCGTCTCCATCCACTATTGGCCCGACCGGTTTTCCGCTTTCGTCAACGACAACAAAAGGGGGCAAATACTGGTCATTGGCCTTTGCATCCTCCCTGAGAATTTTCACAGCCTCAAGGGCGTCTTGGAACTTGTGGGGGGCTTCACCGAGAACCTGCGCATCCCAACCGCGCTTCACAACTTGCCAGTCATTCTGCATAAGAACATAGTAGTCAAGAGGAACATATAAAATTTAAAGAAGTGGTGGAGAAGTTCACATTTTGGAGACAATGAAAAAACAAAAAAGGCGTTGAGGATTTACCTCATAACGGTCCATTGTAACATACATCCTGCCTCCACCAGATGCAACTCTTGCATCAACACCCTTCTCTCGCAACTTAGCTAGATCACTCTCAAGCGTCTCCACGAACGTGACACTGCTTCCATCCAATACATCTCGGCCATCCGTAAGGATATGGACCCGTATCCTTTTCGCGCCATGTTCACTAGCACCTTTCAGAAGCAACTGCTAGATCCAAAGCAATGAAAGGATGAACAACAGCCCAGACTATACTGCAGAATGATGAACTTTGTTGAATGGTGTTTACCTGCAGCTGGTCAATCCTTGAGTGTACTCCTCCATCGCTTAGCAAGCCAATGAGGTGCAGTGTACCAGTCTCAAAGGACTGCTGGATGTACCTAAAACCTTCCCCTCGTATATCTTCCCGGAGGCGAGCGCCAGATCTACCAGTTTTGCACTGCACATTGTGACCAAGCGATCAGTAACTTGGCTTAAATACATATAGTCAGTAGCTGCACACCATTTGTGTATGCCAGTGAAATGTGTTTACTAACGCATCCTAATTACTTCCTAGTTGTGCTGA
Source organism: Poa pratensis (assembly GCA_947311845.1). NCBI lineage: Eukaryota > Viridiplantae > Streptophyta > Magnoliopsida > Poales > Poaceae > Poa > Poa pratensis. Next base: position 77,185,316 of record CAMZMU010000096.1, on the reverse strand, counting down.
AATTAACTTGATTGCTTTTGATCACACATGATCTTTGTGCCGGCACATAACGCGCACACACAGCATTTACCACAAGCCCATCCGACATGATACTACCGTCGAAAAAAACTGACATACTATTAGTGTTCTGATGATTCCTTTTCAGATCGGTAATGTAGTGTGTGTGTCATTGGGCCATCTAAAATTTGGATTGCCAACTTATTTAGTTTCAATAAAATTTCACTGTGGTACACTGCAAATTCTTTCTAGCTAACCAGAGAAAAGAAGCAAAAGCAGAGCAGTAGTGTTACCCCTGGGCATATATCTGGCCGGCTCCGAGCGCATTGTGGCCGACCTCGCTGTTGCCCATGTCATCGTCCGTCGGCAGCCCCACCGCCGTCCCGTGAGCTTTGATCAGCCTCCACCGCTCCGGAGCACCCTGCGACGCACATGCAAGCAGAAGAGGCAGAGTTAACTAGTAGGATCACAAGCACGCACTTGAGCCGGTGATCGAATTGGTCAGGTACGCACTCACCTTCTTAAGGTTGTCCATGGTGGGGGTGTCGGCGACGTGGATGCAGTTGAAGGGGTCGGGCGGCGCCTCGCCCCAGCCGTCTAGCACCACCACGCCCACCACCTTCCCTTTCCCCATCCTCGGGTGGTCCGCCAGCTTCCACGGCCTCGCCTCCTCCCCCTCCTCCCCCGGCCTGCGCGCCATGGTGTTGTGCTCTTGTGTGATCACAACTCGGTTCCTGAAGCAGAGCGCCGAAACAGGGCAAGTGTTTTTGCTGGGCTTTCGCCTTCTGCGAGAGGAGCTGGATGGAGAGATTGCCGTGTTTCGCCGGAATCGGCCATTCTTGTTTGCTCTCGAAGGGTCTGGGCGCGACGAGGCAGCTGGGAGCCTGGGAGAGGTACAAGTGTAAAGACGAGATTTCTCTGCCGGTCCGCCGCTGAAGTCTGAGCTACTACATGACAGTATGACGCCAAGTACACATGGCGAACATCATAGTTTCCATGCCCCGGTGCCCGCTGATCCTGTGCGTCTTTTTTCTCAGAATCTCCTGGCACATTTTTAAACAGTCATAAACTGAAACTTCTATTTTCTTTCTGAATTTTCCTACGATTCCCAACTTTTTAGCAACGCAGAATGACCCAAGCACCTCCGCCTGAACCATGACTCAGCTATTAGAGCAGCTCCAATAGGTGCCTAAAATAGGATTTAACCGTTTTTTGCATCACCAGGATAAAACGTGGTGTCCAACAACACCCGTAATGTATATTTGGACAAACAAAATTAGGGTGCCATGTAAAAATTGGCTCTGGTGATGCAAATATACATCACCAGGGGTCGTGCCCTAAATCGTGAATAGCCGCACGCGCGACTCCGACCGCCAGGCTAAACCTTCCTCGCCACGGCTGAAACGCGGCGCTGCGCCAGCGCCGCCGCCCCTCTGCCGCCAGCATCTAGCCTTCCTCGGTCCCGCTGCGACCCCGCCGGCACCCCGTGCCACCGCCGCGACCCCGCCGCCCCTTCGCCCCACCGCCGTGATCCCGTCCCGACCCCGCCGTCTTCCCGTCGGCCGTTCGCCGCTTCGCCGCCACCCCGCCGTCCCTCCGGCCTGTGTAGCCGTCCCTCGGACCGCCGCGACACCGCCGGCCTGTGTAGCCATCCCTCCGTCGAGACCCGCCGCCCTCCGCCGTCGCCGCGGCTCCGCCCGGTCGAGGTATGGAATTATTTTCTAAATCTCTTTTTTTAGATTGCAATGAACTAGTTAATTAATTTAGATTCCTGTTTTAGCCAAGTTAGCAAATAGGGAACAGACACCGGTGGAGTTCGAAGCAAATGGGCACATATATGGAATTTATCCAAAGTGGGCTGTATTTGTCAAGCCGGTCGTAAGTCCCCAAGGTAAGAAAGAGCTTTATTTTCATAATGCTCAAGGGGCTGCAAGAAAAGATGTGGAGAGGGTTTTTAGAATTTTGCAATCGCAATTTGCAATTGTGTGAGGTCCAGCTAGGTTTTGGGTTAAAGAGAACCTTTGGTATATCATGACAGCATGCATGATCTTGCATAACATGATGATTCTTGAGAACGAGCATGGACAGGATCAGGACTACACATCTTTTGGATGTTATGGCGTTGATGAATTATGTAATATCTTATGGTTTGTGGACTTTTTATTGTTATTTTATCATGTTCATTATCAACTTATATTCATATAAATCTTCTGTTTGCACATTTTTTGGGTGGAGGCTGCCGCACGGCGGCGCTATTTTACATCGCCTAGTGGGGAAGTGATGCCTTAAATTACATCAGCTGTTGGAGTTGGACACTTTCGGTGCCCTATAAATCACGATTTTGGTGATGTATATTTTACATCACCCTTTTTTTGGCTGCTATTTTAGGGCACCTATTGGAGATGCTCTTATGTGTTTCATTTTGTCCGAACCAGACATGCATGCCACAAGTCAATTACTCTCATATCCTTGCCTAAAAACAACTCTCTTATCCATATGCATTCAAATTTGTTTCATGCTAAATATGTTGCTTTCACATCATCGTAAACAACATTTTAAGTTACGATTGGGTCTAAGTGGTGCATCCTAAAACAGAGTGCAAATTCTGTCAGGGGCGAATTTCTGAAATTCTCACTAAGGAGCGATTCCATCTTAATATATTGACACGGGGCTCCTCTCTCGTTGTTCTCGTTTTCTACCCTAAACTGGTCATACATATTCCTTTTTTTTTTTCTCATTCCCCTATTTCAGAAGACACTATATTCCATTTCGACATCATGCAATCCCATGTATGACATTTCATGTCGAGGAGAACTACAGAAGAACCAATAATAAATAAATCCATGTCCAAGAGAACTTGAGTTTAGGATGTACATTCATCCTTCCGACAAACTAAGCCAAGTTTGACACATTCAAAAAAATCGATCAAACTTCTCTCCTCGCGCACTTGACAGACAATAATAAATTGCAACTTACAATTTTGTTTCTGAATTTTGTGACGATTTCCAACTTTTCAGCAACAAAAAAAATGACCTAAGCACCCCTACTCTAGTAGGATCTTATTTTCCGTATCAGTTCCACTCCATGGTCACAATTTTATCAGTTATCCTATGTTTCCATTTCATTCAAACCAATTCAAATAATCTTGTATCCACATGCATTCCAATTATTTTCATGCTAATTTTTTTACATTTCACATCACATCATCTCAAACTTGTCAGTTGCATTCACACCTTTTTTCCCCCTTCTCATTCCCCTATTTCAAGTCACAATTTTCTATTTTAACATCATGCATCTTGCTTATAATACATTTGATTTCAAAGGGAACTAAAGAAGCAACACGATAAATAAATAGCTCAAATTCGTGTAGAATAGAACCTGAGTGTAGATTGTAAGATTGTACATTCACGCGCCGAACAATTTGGGCTACGATTGAGACATTCACAAATTCGATCACAATATTTTAGTAGAATGTACTATTATGGCATGCTTGAGCAACATTATGTGATGCATTTTACACTTTGACATGGATGTAATGACTATCTCTACTAGGAGTGTAGAAGACACAAGTTTTTTTTTAGAAAAAGCAAGAACACACAAGCATAGTTGATGATGCTAAACAACGGGAAGAAAGGATCATTTTCACGTTTGCAAGATCAGCCTATGAAGTATGAACTAATGAACACGAGAGGGCAGGATCTAGGCATAATTTTTTGTATGCTCAAGTATACTATGCAAGATGATGTAGAATCCTTTTAGAAAGTTATGTAGGATAATTCTGTTATAAGATAATAAAAATGTCATTATTTAAAAAATGTTTTCTCTTAGTTAAAGGATCAAGGATGGTATTTTAGTGCTTAAAAGGTTTATTTTGTCTCGCCAAAATAGATTATTATTTAGGTGGGAGGCTATATTCTTGTCTATAGTGAAGCGTTTGTGATTATGTGCTCCAATCTTGAGTAGACATTATGTGCTTATCCATGTAGACATTTGTGTATGCGCGCTAGTGTGTTGGAGTCTATGTTTGTTTTGTACTGGTGTTGGAATGGGGAATGGAGGCCCAAGAGGTCAATAACTGGGCTGCACTTAGTGATTCAGTGACAAAGGTAAGAGGAAAGATCTATTTTTTCCGAAATAGAGGTTAAAACCCCAGCCTCAGCATCAAAATGATGCATACAACCCTTTAGATTATTCAACAAGGCTGACAAAGCAAATACATCAATTGGCTCAAAGCTACATCTGGCGACCTCTGTCGCAATACCTACAATTGATAATGGGGGTGATCCTGATCGAGGTCACGTGCCCTAACCTCACACCAAAGCACACCCTTTAAACCGGAGGTCTCGCCAAATCACCCAACGAAGATTCAGAAAGACAAACCGGTATCAACGCACACCGTCTGTGCACGCTCTAGGAGTTGCCGCTCATACAAGTCTCTCGTCGAGAGGATCAGAAGGCGCCGGTTCCAAAGCTCTAGAAAAATCAAGATGTAAAAATAGAGCTAGAGACACTTCAAATGACTTTGATGCAACTATTGTTTGCGTGGGGAAATATTATTGTCAATGTGTGTTTCAATTTAATCTGGATATAATTTTCTTAACTTGTAACTAAATTTGATCGTTATAAAAAGCACGTTCAAGTATAAATCCTAGACCACGACTATTCGGACCAGCGCCACATCCTGCACGTTTCCTGGCATCTCATATATCTACTTTACGTGTACTAATATTTTAGTTACTTGTTTTTTTTTAGTGTTGCATGCAAGTCCGCTTTATATTACCTAAAAAAAGCTTAAGTCCAGCAATAAAACCAGTTCCAGTATTCCGGTTGATGAAAAGGAGATATCGGTTGAGTCTCGTCTTACCCGTTCCTGATTTCCTGTTCAGCTTTCCGTAGTCTATATCGAGTGGAGAAAACATGTGCGAGACCCGTGAATGACGAGTGGGTAGTTTCCGTTTCTCATTACGCATAATCTATGGGAAAACCTTCTAATCCCCGGGGGATCGTGCGATTCCATCCTCCTACGCGAGCGTGCGACACACGTCCCGTGTCGTGCGGAAATACTGGCGGGACCCACCCTTGACTAGTCGCTCTTATCCCTTCCTCCTCCTTTCTCACCTTACCCTCTCGCGTTCCTATCCACCATCGCTACTCCTCTCACCGCTTTGAAATCGCATCCTCCAAGCACTGGTCCTCGCGCCGCCGCCGGCGAAGCGGCGCACGGCCTCTCCTACTCTTTGCCTCTCCGCGTGGCGAGGCATCTTCTCCGTCCACGACCAGCTCGACCTGGCGCGCCCTCCCCCGCATCGAGCTCCACGACCCTCCCTCCGTCTTCCCAAGCTACGGCGAGCTCTGCGCCGACGAGCATCCCTGCGCCGGCAGATGGCGCTGCTGCTCGTCGTCAACGCGCGTCAAAGGTTGTCCCATGGACGGGGATCGGTGGTGCTGCTCGTCGCTGCTGCGAGCCACAGACGGCGGTGCTGCCAGCGGCGGCTGCGAGCCATACACGGCGGTGCTTCTAGCGGTAGGCGTCGATGCTACCGACAACATACGGCGGTGCTACGAGTGTTAAGCCCCGTTGCTACCGTCCACTTCCAGCTGTGCTACCGGCGACAGGCGCGGATGATACTGACGACGGCGAGATGCTGATGACAGCCACTGCTGATGCAAGGACAGGCGGCACTGCTACGAGCCGCATCCGATGACGGCGGTGCTATGAGGAGCGGCAACATGGCTACAAGCCTGATCGGCGGTGCTGCAAGGGAGAGGGGGGCGGTGTTGCGGAACCACCGTTGCTGCCGAGGAAGGGCACCGCAACTACAAAGCTTGTCCACTGGTGCATCACAGGAAGGACTACTACTTATTTTTTTGCATCATAGGAGCTTAGGAAGGAGATTTTTGCTACTGTTGTTCTTCTGTTTTGCGCCATAAGAAAGAGAAATTTGCTACAAATAACTTTTTGTTTTGCATCATAAGCATTTTTTTGTTTTGCATCATAGGAAGGAGAAATTTGCTATCGATGTTGTTCTGTTTTGCATCATAGTGAGGAGAATTGCTACCGTTGTTCTTCTGTTCTGCATCATAATGAGAAATTTGCTACCGGTGATCTTCTGTTTTGCATCATATGAAGGAGAAAGTTGCTACCGATATTCTTCTGTTTTGCATTATAGGAAGTAAAAATTTGCTACATGGCCGACGGCAATGCTCCGACCGATGATTCCAGCCGGAGGTGATTCCAGGGGAATTTTTTTTTGCACCATACGTTGGGTGGATTTGCATCACAAGAGGAAATTTGTTGCTACAATTGTTCTACTGTTTTGCATCGTAAGTTTCATCGTAGGACCTCACGGGAAGATTTTGTTGCTACGATGTTTGCAATTAACAAAAAAATTTGCTGATGTAATTTTGCTACAATTATATAAAGTTTTTGTTAGGCGAGGTCTCCGACGAGGTCCATTTTGCTACAATAGCACTTTTGTTACATCGTCTCATCTATGTCTCGTCTATCCCTGATGTATTTATTTATTTATTTATTTTGTGACCGAACCGTTACAAGCCAAAAACAATTGTTGTCGCGACGATGCTGAGCATATGCGGAGACAGAACCGGGGGAAAGTCAAACATGCGGTGCGGTTTGGTCCTTTGGCGAGACTGTGTCCATGTGGGAAAGCGACGTTTTTGTATTTTTCTTCATGCAACGCGTGCTGCGGGATCCAATGGCCAGAGAGGGTTTTCATCGGACGGCTCTCCATCCGGGGGATCGGTGCGCGAGATCCCCCGGGGGACGCTCAGTGCTGCCCATAATCTATTACGTGCGCGAGCACCGTCTCGTCCTTACACGGTGCTCCATCGCGTGCGTCGTCGGATCGCCATCGTGCAGCACGGAGCGATCTCGTGCGTGTACCGCGTCCGGACAAAACGCACCGCCCAAAACGTGCCGCTCCCCATTCACCTCTCGCCCGCGAGGCTGAGCTCCTCCCTCTCGCCCCTCGCGCTCGCGAATCTCCCCGTCGCCGCTGACCTCCAAATACCTGAGAGATTCACGCGTCGAGCTCCCCCATCGACCTGTAGCGCTCGTTTAGGTTGTTTGGGAGCAGCAGAGTGGATCCTTCCCCGTCTCATTCTCAGCGCCCGCCGCGAAATCGAGCTCCATCGGCGACGATTTTCGCCGGCGCTGACCTCCGCATACCCGAGGGACGCGCGCGTCGAGCTCCTCCATCGAATGTTCGTGCTCGATTTGTTTGTGTGGGAGCAGCGGAGTGGTTTCCTTACCCGTCTCCTTCTCAAGCTCTCCGTGAAGTCGCGCACCGACGGAGTTCATTCGATACAACCACATCGAGTTCAATCCCTTTCGTTCTCGTACAAGTGAGTCAAGCTAGAACCCCAACTACTCGGTGTATGTGGTGTTTTTGCAAGTTTTTTGTGGGGATTTTTGTGATTTGATTTCTGGCTTCTAATCCGTAGTGTACTTGTTGTGTAGGGTTTGCAGGTTCTATGTGCAGAAGGACTAGCAAGTTAGGTTGAGATTTGGAACAGGTGAGCACTAATCTCCATGTACATCCACATCTATGTAGTTGCAACCCTTGTTAGTAGTCTGATAGATGTAGTTCTGCCCTATAAAATAGATGCTTAGTGTTTTTTGTAGTAGCTCTGCAACCTAGTTACATGTATTTTTGCGTGCAGCATATGATCTACGCCAATTGGTTATCTTCAAATTTGATGACTACTCTTGATGTGTATTACATGTATTTTCGTACAGATATTCATGCGAGGCCTAATTATGTGCCTGATTTGTGGTCCGTCTTTGTTAGGATAGTAACCACATATTTTTTTTGGTAGCATGTAAGTTACTAGATTGTTGCTCAGGTTTTTTGATTGATAGTATGTAAGTTACTACTCTGATTTTTGTTTGCATTGGGTAGCATGTAGGATATATCAGACTTAAATAACCTATAAGTTCTCATACAGAATTGATGTAGCTCATTTGAATACTGGATGTACTTTTAGATTCACATGCATCTTTTTCTACGTATATTTACTAGCATTGATGTAATTTTTGGTGTATAAAGCACATGTATATGTATACAGCCTACATGTAGTTATCCATGTCGACAGAGGGTTTAACATATCATGTAGATGTATGTTTTTAATTAGAATACTAAGCATTATGAATCATGCACTAAGAAAACAATTTGATAGTTTTTTGAATGTTCGTATGTAGTTTCATCAACCAAAATGTATAAATTAGATGAAAACTCCATGTTAGGTTCCATATGTATTTTACCTGCTGCATGATTTTTTTGTGATGAATCCATTATGTTTTAAAAATCAGCACTTAGCATTTGGAAAATGTAGTTTCCAGTAACATGCTTTACCTTTTCAGTTTTCAGCAGGGAATCCTTACAGATATGATGATTCCAATCAATACTAGGAGACTCTCCCGGACACCTAAGAGTTTGCCCAAGCCTGGACAATCCTACATACAGATATGATGATTCCAATCTTGCCACTCTTGTTGCAGACAAACAGACATTTGTCTCTCTGCTTGTACATAGCTGATTGCCTAGAGGTACTAGCCTTGATTGAGAAACCAACTTGCTTCACATATCTGTTGTAATGTAGTTTAGCTTCTTGCCAACTCTCAAAGATCATGTCAGGATATGGTATCTGGATGTTAGTCTGGCTGCTCGGTGTCGACTGAACTTCACCTTCACTTCCCAAATCATCGCTAGACAGCGTCTGCCCTGTGCCCGCACCGGTGTCACCAGACGACACTGTGTTATCCACGGATGTCTAAGCTGGTTCCACATTAGGAACCCATGCACCTTCTTCATTCACAATTGACTCACTATCATCATCGACAGCTCGAATGTTCAAATCAATACCACCCGCCACAAAGTCCGTGTCCATATCTGCAATAAAAAGTTTAGCTTTTTTAGTACAAGAATTTTTATCTTTTCTACACATGTACTTTTCTGCATTTTTGTTTTGTCATCTTTTACTTCAATTTTCATGCTTGTTCTTATCTGTTCTGTCTCAAATTTTCTAACAGGCAACACAAAATGGACAGGTTCTTCACTTGAAAGAACAAAAGAGACTTAGAACAAGCTTGTGTGCAAACAAGGATAACCCTACTGTTTCTACAAATGGAGTTCTGAGAGAAAACTATAGTAATGTTTTCAGGTTCTAACACATGCTCGAACTACAATGGAAACTGCAGTGTGGTTTCTACAAATGGAGTTATGGGAGAAAACTACAGATCACCTTCCTTTTTTTAGCTGTAGTTTCCACGGACATACTTCAACTCTGAACCTTGTTACTTTTTCAGAAACTCTGTTTTGCCCTGTTTTTGCATGAACTACTGCCAAACTACTTCCGGTACTACTATTTTCCAGCAACTACTACCAGCACTTTTGATTTCCCAGGAACTACTACCAGCACTTGTGTTTTTCTTTGGAATTCCCAAGATGATGTAGTTCCTGAAGTTTTTGTAGGGGGGTGTTGTGTGCTTCTTGCAGCTAAGTGTAACTGTTCAGGAAGATTTACTCTATTTTCTGCTGAAATTCCATTGACATGAAGGTATCTCTGTGTGTGTTCTTACCTGGAAGTTTCCTGGATGTCTATCTGATGGATTTCTTGCACCTTCTCCTGAAATCTTTCGAACTGATGTAGTTCTGCAGTTTCCTGGGGTCTAGATGATGGAACTAATTGGTTATTGGGTGTTTCTTGTGGTCGGTTGTGGGTGTTCAGCAAGATTTGTATGTTTCTGCTGAGATTTCCATGAATTCTGATGTATTTTCTGAAGAATCTCTCCCTGCCGGCTGCTGGAGGAAGAGGAAGAAGAGAAGTAGTTGGCGGCTGTGGGGAGAAAGAAGAGAAGCAGCTAAGGGTTGCGTGCCTCAGGATCTACCCCAGATGTATATTTAATGCGCTTTGTATTCGGTCTTCACGTCTGAGGCCAATCATGCGCAACGCGTGCTTGCGCGCAGCGCCAAAACTGGCGAGAGGAAAAACTTTCCCTTTTCGGCAAGCGGGGACCGCACTTTCCTTTTTTGGAAGCTGTCTGAATCGGACAGGGGGGCACCGCGTAGCGCAAACGGGTGCCTGGGCACTGTGTAGTCGCGTCCTTCTCCTTGCGGTCCATTCTTTGATTTCTTTCTTTGCCGTCCCATGCACTCCTGCAGCAATTCTTCCTTTGTTCTGTTCGTAAGGTCTCTCTCACTTTGCGTGTGCCGTATCCCGATGCAACTGATGAGCTAACGTCCACAGTCCCGCTGTATTTGCTAAACGAGAGTCCGGTGTTAATCCTAGATCCAGTGATGTAAGTTTTAATACTGGTAACTTCTGCATCTTCTTTGACGCCCCATCTTGATCGCCAGTGACAGTGGCGCCAAATGAGCAGGGAGGAGGAAGAGCCACCACTTTCCGTTTCTCGTCCTGAGCCTGCCACTGACCTGCCTTGTCATTACGGCCAGGTTGATCCGTGGCCTCGATGTATCCGGGCGCCAAGGTTTCTTAATCCAAGCCGCATGATTCCGAGATTGCAGCACTAGTACTAACAGAGCCAGCTAAGGGCAACTCGAACACATGACCCATTATGTTCAGGTCCGTTTCTGTGCACGTGGCTAAAAACCAAAATCTAACGGGGCGATGAAAAGGCACCGCTATTCGTTTTTTATCCACGATGACCCATTCTCGACCAAAATTTAGGTCAGGTATGTGTTGGCCTCGGACACGCGTAGATGCTCTTTTGTACTCCTTTATCCGCCCTAGCCCGCCCAACAGTACACCACAGCATCTTCACCCCAATCCTATTCGCCCTCCTCGCCCCTTTTGCTGCCATCCCGCCGTCGCCACCCCGATTTGGTCCTCTTGGTCATCCCGAGGGCCGCCGCCTATTCCTCTTTGCCACCGTCACCGAAGTTGTTTCCTCCCCACTGCGGTAGGTGTTCCTCGCGTCCTTCCGGCTCAGAGCGCCCGTGACCCAACCCCATCCATGATGGACTATTGTTCGGCACCCTGGTAGAACATGGTGTAAGGAGACCATGTGGGAGGTGATTTCTGATCATGTACAACATGATCATTAATGATGAGCGCGATGACCGTCTCTATGATGCAGCATGACAGTTTCAGGATTAGTTGGTTCAGCTCCAACCTAGAGTGACATTATTTCAGCGGTTTCTCGACTTTCATCATGATATGCGTGAAAAAGAGACTCACGTTCAACTCCAAAATAATTTGGTGGAGCATACCTGGGTTTACCACAGGAATTCAGTAGTTACATTTCTCCAATATTTGATACAATTTATTATTTATTTAATTTGTAAAATTATTGATGGATTCACCTAAGAAACTATTTGTTTTATTTGATTATAATAAACTATTTGCATTATTTGTTTAGATGGATGAGGCAAAAATGTCTAAAATGATATAATAAATGGCTAGACGGACCAAATCGTTGGTTTCAGTGAACTGGGAAGTACGAACATGCGCCGGATACCTATCCGTTTGACAACTTAAACAAATAAAATCAATATCCGTTTGCCTGGGCTGTTGGAATTACCCTAATCAGAGCATCTCCAAGAGCTATGGTATTTTGGATTGCTATATTTTGGTTATAGCAATTGGAGAGAGAGTGTATAGCAATCCAAACAGACTTCTCCTTTACAAGCATTGCTAAAACTGGATTGCCAAATCTGTGGGACCCACCTGTCAGTGGGTCTTGTTTTTCCTCCTCTCTTTTTTCCCCACCAACTCCTATCCTCCCGCACTCGCCCCGCTCGCTCCGGCCCTCCGCTCGTTCGCTCGCTGCTCGCCGCCCCCTCTCGCTGGCGCTCGCCGCCCCTGCTCGCCGCTTGTCGCTTGCCGCCCCCTCTCGCTAGTCCCGCTCAGGAGCAACGAGGCAAGCATGTACACTTGGGACCCACCACCGAGAGCTGTTCCAGGAAATAGATGATTTGGACCTTGATTTTTGACTTGGATATGCAACGTGTATCTTGAATCGTATCGTCCGCATTTTGATCCGTGGCTTGTACCGCTCCTTCGTAATTCCGCGTATAACAAAAGTAGGTGTTGTATCTTTATCTTCATTAACAAAATAATATACCAAATTATTACTACTAGAAATCACCTGAAAAATATGTCCGTAAATAATAATTCTGGTCGTATCCGAGGTAGTCATGTCCATATCATCGCCGCTCGACGAGGACGAAGTTGAGGTCGGCGTCGGAAGGTCGAGGACGGAATCGACCTGTGGTGGTCGGCGTCAGGCCTCCCGTCGTCGTAATCGACCGGCGGTGGTTGGCGTCAGGCCTCCCGTCGCCGGAATCGAACGGCGGCGTCGGGGATGGGGCGGGACCGGAGCGGCGGCTGGACGGCGGGAGAGGAGGGGCTAGGTGGCGGGAACGGCGGCGGCCCTGGTAAAATTTCCCGGCTGTGCGTTTTCCATGTTTTGCCAATTGGATTTGGGTTGCTATATTTGCCAATCTGAAGCCAAATTTTAGCAAGCTTGGTAAAATTTGAGAGGGGGACCACTTTTACAATAGCTCTTGGAGCTGCTTTTCTTGCCCAGATTGCTAAAATTTCTGTTTTTACCAATCCGTGGCATTTATACATTTGCTCTTGGAGATGCTCTCACCAAATAGCACGTATGCAAAGTACGGAGTACTACGCACGTCCTCTGCATTTGTTAGTGCGTCTGATCTTACCTCGCCCTCGGTTGGGGCAGTTTTTGTTTAATGACACGGCCGAGGGCGGGCTCACGTACACCTAGGCCTGGGCATCTCCGTCGCATGTGATGATGCCAAGAACGACCCAACCAACGCACCATCTGCCGTGCGTGCAGAATCCTGCTCCCTTCCTGACGCGCGGGGAGATGTCGGTACCTACTCGATCTATGTTTTCTCGAACTGATTGCTGGTATGCGTGCTTCGAACTGTTACCGACAGATTTTGTTGATTTCCTCGCCATGCATATATGAAGATCCGGAATGAAATTGTTCATTATCAACTTTAAAATGATACAGCCAAACATTTGTGAGCGCGTCGGGATTGGTCACCACAGGCTAGTTGAACTTCAATTTATTTGAATTGTATGGATATTTTATTTTTATATTTTAGTTATCCTGACACTTTTGTTAATAACTATTTATAATTCAAATAATTTGATTGTATTTGCCAAAGTATTTAAATTAGGATAAAAAACTATTGGAAGGGCATTTTGGCGCCGCGGGTAGGGAGAGGCGCCCCAGTAACCCGCAGCAGCGCTTCAGGACGGTCCCAGTATCGTTCGCTGCCGGACAATATTTGGACGCCCTGAGTCGAGATGCTCTCACACGATACGATAGATTGTACTCATCCTAGCGGACACGCGTGGTTATTTCCCCGCAAAAACCATAAAAACCTGGTTATTATTGTCCTTGGCATGTGCACGTGAAGTTCAGTGCCGGGTAACCCAAAAATGGTTGAGGCGGCACCTTACCAAAACCGCGGTCTTTTTTTTTTTTTTTTTGACACTATCCAAAACCGCGGTCGTGCTCCTTCTCCTTGCATGTGAAGTTAATCATCCTAGCCGAATACGTACGTGGAGTGGTTCCACATGCATGTATAGATTTCGACAAATTTTCTCATCATGCATGTTAGTCATCCAGGCAGATATCACCTCATACGGACGGACGGACGTGATTTTGGTGTGGGAATGCGTAGGAGGATGCACGCTCGGGCTCAACCCTAATTAACGTGACGGTTTGCGATCGAGATGCCTAGCTTTTGTCAAAGGTGGTCCGGGTATTGTTTGGTTTCAACGTGGTGAACGGAAACACGTACTCCGTCCGTGTAAACTAGTGATATTCTGGGATTTACGTGCAACCGGATTAATTGCGTCTTAATTTGTGAGGAACAATTGGTAGTAACACGAGCAATCAACTTTTCAAAATCACTACTCTAATTAATTAGTAGAGGTACTACACATGCAGACAACCACTAGAAAAATATAGGATCCAACATGTGATAAGTAGTACAACAATAGGCTAGCATAACTTGCATAGTTAGGGCTTGACCTTTTGCGATTTCACCTCCAACAGTCATGGCCATGGCACCGAGTTTAGTTCCTCCATACCTGGTTGCGACTCGGATCTACTCCCTCCGTTCCATTTTAATTGACTTCCTATTTACCACATGTGGATGTATCTACATATATAACATGTCTAGATACATCCACATTTGGTGAATAGCAAGTCAATTAAATTGGAACGGAGGGAGTAGGAGGTACAGTTTGTGCCAGCTCATTCCTCTGGTTGGATTTATCTAGGTGTGCACATAGGGTTCTCGGGTGGCGCCGCTAAGGCAACAAATGACTTCGCTTGTGCTGCTTGCTTTGTCACAACTTTGTACATGGGTATGTCGATGGTCGTTGTTGTTTATTTTCAGGACAGTGGCGATGATGTTCGAAGGATGGAATTAGATTTGTCCTATGTTATTCTTGGCGGAGGTGGCAGATTTGAGACCTGCGGCGTTTCGAGCTATCTAGGTTTTCTACACGTACGGTAAACAAATTTAGCACTTTGCTACAATGAAATAAAATGAGCGAGGTAAATTAAAAAAAGACCACTAATTTGCCATGTGCACAATAGGTGTCCGCTCTGTATGTAGTCTGAGGCGTTAGATAAAGGAAATATGCATTCATATTCATGAAAAGTCACTTTGACTCCCGAGTTCCAATAAACTTTTTATTTTTAAAATTTTAAAACCTGGATTGACAATTTTAAAAAAATCTGGAAAAATACGTGGATGTAGGCAATGATGTACTCTACAGGAATGTAAAATCACAATGAAAAATCTTGAGATCACGAGTTACACAAAAATGATAAAATGTTATATATTTTAGAGATTTGAAAGCGTGTATATTTAGATCACACATTTTCCATTTTGTGTAACTAAAAATACAAATTATTTTAAATTGAGATTTTACATGTTGTGGGATATATCGTTGAAAACATGTATGATTATTTTTCAGATTTTTACACGTTTGTGGGATATATTGTCGAAAACATGCATGATTATTTTTCAGATTTTCAAGTCTCGTAAATAAGATTTTTGAATTTTATAAATAAAAGGATCACTAGAATGCGGGAGTCAGAAATCTCCGCTCATTATGGGCATAGACATACTATCCAAGTAATATCACTTCAATAAAATTGCGGGCGCGAGGGAAAACATACATAAAACTGAATCCACATATACCCGGTCCTTGATTTCCCTCCATGCGCAAGTGCACAAGCCAACGCGTGGGGGACCGACGCTAGCTACCTACTCCCTCCGTTCCAAATTAGATGACTTCAATTTGTGCAAAAGTGAATGTACGTAGACATGTTACGTGTATAGATACATGCACTTTTGTACAAATGGAAGTCAAGTATTTTGAAACGGAGGGAGTAGCTAGCGAGGACGGTGACGCTGGCGCCCAATGAAACAGAAAGCTAGCCTACTTCCATCTCTATCTTCCTTTGGATAATCTCTCCGGATTAGCTAGGATCCACATCCAAAAACAGGAGCACCAGATGGATGTTTGCCCTTGTTAAGCATTGTCCCACACTATCGCTTTCCCCATCTTCCTGAACACACGATTACTTGGGGAGATGGGCAAACCGGCATTTTTGGCGCTTGGCCGGAAATTAAGCACAAATGTTCAGAGACCTGACTAGTTTGCATCAAAAGCAAGAAAAGGAGAAAATAATGCAGAAGGGATCTTATTCTTGGCACCAAGAGGCTCGATAATGGCGGTGTATATAAATATCGAAATGTTGGTTTGGCATCCTGACATCATTGGCAAGGAAAAGAAATAGCAAGCATGGAAGTGTCGGCCAGTATAGTATAGATCTAGCTGAGCCATTTATGGCGAGTAGCCTGGACCGGAAATGGTGCTGCTCCTCAACAGGGCATATTTACACATCTAGAAAAAGGCAAAATTATTCTTCTTCTAACCACCATCATCACCTTCTCTGCCTGACTTCACTCAATTCTTCTTCTTTTTCCCTCTTTTGCTCACTAACTAGTAAACATGCACGTGTAACACACGTGTAATAATAGCAAATATAATTAAATCCTCACATAGATATGATAAATGAAAAGCCAAGGTAAATTAAAATACGCGGGATGAAAATTCTAAAGAAATATAGGATAGCTTTCTTGAAAATATGAAATTTCACACCAAGTGCATAATCCCTAATTCCTGACTCGTACAAACTATTTTAAGTATCATTTTTCATGATTAACGTGCCTCCTACTACTATTAAACAATATTTAACAAATTAACTTACATGGTATCGACATAGTCTTAAAAAAATGTTGTGAACAAAAACCAGTTCAACCAAGAACCCTAGTATACCCAAACCTACAGAAACATGAGTCAGATATGAGACTTGAATGAATTGACCATGTTAGTTTACCAACTGTAAACTTGCCCCAATTCCAGCGAGGGAAAATACCATCTTCCACCATATAGGATTAGCTCGTTCTTAAACAACTTGTCTCTTAGTTATGACAAGATCATTTTGCACAACAGACCCTGACACCGGAACTTGAGCAAGATCACGGTTTTATCAAGTGAAGACGTAGATTGAAGGTTTTCCAATGTCAGTTATTTTAACTGCTTCAGGATTCATAAGTTGTCGAATTTGATATTGGAGATCAAAAATAGTGGTTACTCCCCCAAGGCAATAAATCCAAGCATGTATAGAGCCATCTAACGATTGCTCACCTAGAAAAAACATTGTGTGATGAATAATAAATAAAAAGCAGCGTCGGTTACAACAAAACCAACTAAAATTATATGAAATTGTAACCAAACAAAGAACAAAAAGTAAGAGCCTGGAAGGACAAACAAGGTACTCATAGTAAAATAGTAGACTTTATGGTAGAGAATTATTTAGGAACCTAACCAATAGCATAGCCATACATACTATCATGTAGATAGATGATACCAAAGATAATTCAATAAGGAAATGCAAGCTAATGTGTGGATTTTACATTTTGTTGGGATGTTAAATCATCTAGCAAAATGCAGCTAAATCTAGGACCTTCAAATAGAGCAGAGAAAAAGCATTCATCGGTGTAGCAATATAGCAATATCTTAAAGACTTGAACAATAAACCTACCATCGCAGTGTATATGTGCAAGATTTCTGTATGAGATCGACTCATTAATCAAGCTCATATGTTAACTTGAACTTCACATGGACTTGTATTGCCATGGAGTTAACAACCAAAATTATTTCAATAGTTTTTGGATTTCACTCGCCCGAAACTTCACAATTAAAAAGGCTGGAAGGAGCAACAAGTGGTAATATTTCCATGTCTAATATAATTTGTGTAGAGTATATGCACATGATCATAATATTGTAGTGAAGTAATCAAATTACAACTGAACACACTGATGGAGTAATTTGCTTTGTCTTTCTCTGAAGAAACAACGCAGGGATAATGCCTATCCCTTTCTAGCAATTTAGAGTTTTAGTATAAAACCTTTGGAATCAAAACAGTGAATTTATTAAAAAGAGATCAAATACTGAAATAAATTGGATGAACTTGGCGTAAGAACCCACCAACAGAGAAGCTTCAGCAACTAATCTGTTTACTCCCCGCTGAGAATCTGTTATGAACATAGTACACAAATTAATTTTACCAGCATATATAATGAACAGAATAGTCAATAACATTGTGCCCAAAAGAAAAAAAACATTATTGGCATGTCCAAAATAACATAGTAATCCACCTGGGAGTTCCTCTCTGTGCCCCTTAGCTTTGAAAGTCAGCCGGTGATTGCGGCGGGCCAAGCGAAGGTTGTTTCACAAAACAAGCATACCTAGCCATCAGGAAACAACCTGGCCTAGTTTTGAGGTCGTTGGTGCCTCCCCAGGACTAACAAACTTTTTTCGCTTCACCAGCTGCTCACTGTGCATGCAAGACATAGAGATTTCCATGACGCTGGTCCTCCAAGCCGGTTTCCATGACGCTGGGCTTGGTCCTCAGGAAAAGTTGTGTGAGCAGCTTCAAAAGCCTTATAGCTGCACCTAGAGCAAATGCATTAGTAAGCAACCAAGCTGTTTTTCAGGAAAAATTATCTCAATTATGCAAGTGTGTAGTAGCATGTACTGTATGTCCCAATCGATTGATTGCTTGTACGAACTTCCAAATGGATTTGATCAAGTAGAGGTCATTTTATTTACGAACTTCCAAATTAGTTCATACCCGCAAGTGAAACCAAATACCCTGGTTTTTACACAGAAAGTATATGACTTTATACTACAGAACGAACACGTAAAGATAGATTTGCTCTTCAAAATCAAGGGTAGTAACAAAGATATTTGTAGGTGAAAAAATGAAACCTGGATAATCAAACTTGCTCCCAGGGCATGCTTTCTTGCCACTGTTCTCCCGGCATGGTTTGATTCTTTCACCTGTGTATGCTTAATTTTCATTTATTCATATTTGTCTCATCAATTTAGCACAGCGTATATGAGCTAAACACCAAGGTGCCACCGTGATGAGCATGACGGCCTGCCGCCCAGCAGCAATGGTGTTGAATGTACAGACGGACTGCAACTCAGCCATAAATGTTTCATGAGCTATGAAAACATAATGAGCAAAGTCACACAAACAAACTGAGAGATGAACAATAAGTAATATTAATGATTCATTGCCCAGCTGATTATAAGAACCTCATTCTTTGAACATTTCAACCACAATCTACAGAAAATAGGTCATAATCTTACATAATGTGTAAGTTCAATAGTCATCTCCCAATTTGTCCAAAGCTTTCACATGCCAGTAGTATTAGCGTTATAATTTGGTTTGTCGATTTGCACTATCAAAACAGAAACTCTGCTGCCGGTGAGCAACTGACCGCTTACACATATGACACCAGATGAAAAATTGTAATCCCAGGACTACATGTACCATGAACATTCCGTCAAACATGTACTCCATATGCATGTAGACGGTGGCAATTGACTAATTGAGTAGTACTCCCTCCGTTCCAAAATAATTGACATCCACGTGTGGACAAATGGAAGTCAATTATTTTGGAACGGAGGGAGTATGAAACAACATATTCAAGAGACAGGGGCGGAGGTTGGAGTGAGGGCTGGCATGCGGGTGATGCGTACCTTCTCAGGTTGATCGTTGAAGTGGCCGACGGCGCATGGTAGCGAAGACTTCAGCCTATGATGGGTGCACGAACTAGAAAGCGCGGATACGGCAGAAAAGTTGCGTATCAGGGTTGGATACGTATCGGATACGGGATACGTATCGGATACATCAGGATACAGAACGCCTCCATCGAACTTGATGCATTGCTATCCGCCTCGATCAAATGCAGTCCAGATGTTGAATGTTGCTCATGTATTCCTCTAAATGATGATCGGGAGTGGCAGGCATGTACAGAAAGTCACGAAGACTCCTATATACTACTAGTAATTCTCATTCTCGTACAAAAAATCACTAATTTATATATATTATTAACTTAATTATATATATACAAACGTATCCCCGTATCCGTGTTTTTAAAAAATCGGCGTATCGCGGTATCGGTATCCGTATCCGTATCGCCGTACCCGGGCATCCTAGTGCACGAACGACGCAAGGACGTCAGGCACTTCCCAGAGAGATGGATGCAGGCGGCGCTGGGCGTCGTGTAGTGTGTCTGCGTCGTCGGCGGATTGCGGACCCGGCGGCGGACTGCCCGGGCGTGGCGTGCGTCTAGGGCGACGGGCGTGCCGCGTGCGGGCAGGGCGGGCGGCCCTGTGTCTTTGGCCGGCGTGGGCGCGACCTGTGTTGATGGAGGGCGCCGGCTACGGGGATGGAGGTCGACGGCCGCGGGGACGGAGGGCGCGGCGGCGTTGATGGACGTCGTCCGTGGCGGGGATGGAGGGCGCGACCTGTGTTGATGGAGGGCGCCGGTGGCGGGGCCTGCGGGGATGGAGGTCGTCGACGGCGGGGACGGAGGGCGCGCACGTCGTCCGCAGCAGGATGGAGGGCGCGGCGGCGTTGATGGAGGTCGTGGGCGGCGGGGCTGGAGGCGCCGGTATCGGGACCTGCGGGGATAAAGGGCGCGGCGGCGTTGATGGATTTCGGCGGCGGGGGGGATGGATGGAGCCGGCGGCGGCACACTCCGAGGCCAGGGATCGAGGGACAGCGCGGCGCAGCAGGGATCGAGGGGCAGCTAGACGGCGGCGAACTCGGTGGCGGCGGCACACTCCGAGGCAAGGGATAAGGCGCAGCGCGGCAGTCCACCATGGCGGCGATCTCGGAGGCGGAGGAAGTCTTTAAGGCGAGCGAGACTGAGAGGCGTAGCGCACCGTTCCCGGATGGCCTCCATCGAGAGAAGCGTCAAGTCGGCGGTCCAGGCGGGTGAATTTTTTCTGTGACAGTTTGGACGATCGTGGGCTCGCGACGCTTGGACTGGAACTGGAGACGCGGGTCGACAGTTACTCGAAAGTGGGCTTCGGCTTGCACATCATTAGGACAATTTGGAGCGTTTGATTTAGCAGATTGATGGTTAAGATTACGGGGGTATCACTTAAGTTGATACATCATTGTGCAATCTTAGGACGTTGGATCCTGTTAATCGTAAGGTCTATATGTTATTTGGATCAGCCACTCTGTGTCTTTTTATATTAGTGGAGATAATTGCCTGGTCAAGCCAAATTTGTGAACGTTGTGGGCGAGTAGGTAGCGTTCGATTGTAAGGAAACACGCGGCGCGTCGCTGTCGTCAAATTTGAACGAGTTGGCAAAATCTGTACAATGGCAGATATCGAGAGTGGCTGCACTCGCTGCACTGGGGCCGTGGGGCGTGACCTGATTCCCTGTGGCGTGCCGCCATGTTGCCAGCGCCTGTGTGGTTCTCTACCTTAGAGAGTTGGCTCTATGTTTCCAAAACTGTCATGCTAAACGAGTTTATTTGTTACAATTGTCATGCTAAACGAGTTTATGAACCCATGTAAAGACAGGTTGGCCTATAATTGAAATGAAAAAACTAGTTGATCTAGTAAGATGATAAGCAAAAATCATTCATATTTTTTCATGAACTGAAAAAAGATATTGTAACAAATAAACACCCTGTTTCGTAAATGCGCTAAACTCGCTTACCTGGGTAATATGGAAGGAAAAGATGCGCGTGTTTTCAACAACAAATTCACTATGTCGTCGGACCTCTTTTAGAAGATTGAGGGCAAGAGCAATAATTTAGATTTTGGCGGGCGTCATTTAGTGGATATCATATCTAGTGACTTAGTTTTTTTTTCCTTTTGGCTTAGGCGTCACCATGTTTTTACTTCTACTGTATCAATATAAAAATCAAACTTTTGCCTCGTTAAAAAAAATTCCATAGACAAAATAGATTGAAACTCCGCTCTCTAAGCAATAAAGTGAGATGATGGAAATGACGTGAACCCTAGAAATGCCATGCAGATGCAGGTGAGCTGCCACAGCAGATCCTCCTCACCACCACCGCTGATATCATAATTTTGGCAAGTTATTTTTTCCCATGAATTTGGGCAAGTTATCATAAACAGCATATCAAATCGTATTTTTTCTGAAAACTCCAAATAAAACCATTCTCATAGCCGAAAACCCCAAAAAGATAAAATAAAAGGCACAATAAAGATAGAGAGACGCAGTCATGCAGAGCGAAGGCAAAGTGCGTATTATTCCTTGACACCCCTCGCACACTTGTGCCCCTCCTCCAATCCTCTCTCCTGCGACGCGCAGCGCTGCTTATTCCTCTCCGTTCCCTGCCCTCGCTTCTCGCGCACATTAACCAATCCCAGCATCCGGCGCCGCGGGCTCCCAAATCGCCGATCGGGCCCGGAGACGTCGGGGTCCCCGCGCCATTGCCCGAACCGGGAGGTCAGGCATTCATCCGCGCGGCGCTGCCTTGCCCTACCCCGTCGTGGCGGTGGCGGTGGTGGTATGATCAGTAGAGGACGACGCCACGGCGGCGGCGGAGATTAGGGTCTTGGTGGTGGGAAGGGGGAGGAGGAGGTGATGAAGGCGACGGCGCCGCCGGCGAAGAGGCGGAGGGGCCCGCGGCTGGCGGTGCTGGCGCTCGTCTTCTGCTCGCTGCTCGTACCGATCGCCTTCCTTTTCAACCGCTTCCCCGCCGCGGATTTCGGTAATGCGGGTCACGCCGCGCCTTCCTGGATCGGATCGGCGCCGTCCACGGCGGATCTGTTCCGGGAGTGTTGTTTCGGCGATTGTCGTCTAGTGCGGGATATTGGCGATTTTAGTGTTTTTCGTCCTTCTTAATTGAACGACTTTTCTGATTGGTTTGGTTGTTTTGTTGCAGTGTATGTGACGGATGAGCGCCCGCAACAGGTAACTTTCTCTTTCTTCCGGAAAAAATAATATGGAGACGTTTGTTCGAGTTTTCATGGATGAAAATGGTGGTGGATTGAGACGGTGTGACTGATTCGTGCTTTTACGTGTTGATTTGTGCTGAATATAGGAGGTTAATTTGCCTAAATCATTCGAAAGAGACAGTGGTGTGAACGAAATGAAGCAGCAGGGTGGTAGTGATGCGAAAGCAGAGACACAGGTTAGTGACACTGCATTTTGTGATGTAGTGCTAGTAACCACGTCCTGATTGCTAGCTTGGTGGATGTTGACATGATCATGCAACGGAAAACCGTGTGTATTTTGTTTTAACTATCGTTTGTTCTCTTCTTTTAATATCAATGAACTTGACAATGCTAGTGATGCCTACTAGCATGACTGGAACTAGAAGGTTCTGCGTAATCTTGTAATGTTCACTAGCATGAAAAATAGCTGGTCAGAACTTTGGTCCTGACGTATGTGCAGTATTTGGTTCTAGCTATTGTTTGTTGTTTTCTTTTAATGTCATTAACTTGATAATGCTAGTGATGCCTACTAGCATGACTGAAACTAGAAGGTGCTGCATAATCTTTTAATGTTCACTACCATGGAAAATAGCTGGTCAGGACCAGTCCTGATGTATGTGCAGTAGACAAAAACATTAGCCACGAGACCGTTCAATTAACTCACTACTAGAAAAATGACCTTTAGTCGCGGTTCCAGAGGACCTTTAGTCGCGGTTGGGCAACCGCGACTAGGCTGGCGGGACTAAAGCCCCCACCCTTTAGTCGCGGCGGATTCCGAACCGCGACTAGAGGTCCCTCCACGTGGGCTTTAGGGTGACGGTGGGGTGTTGGGACCTTTGGTCCCGGTTGGTAGCACCAACCGGGACCAAAGGGTTTTGGTTTTTTTTTCTTTTTCGATTTAATTGCAGGGTTTAGGGTTTATATATGCCGGGGTTTGGTTATAGCTAGGTTCCCGTGTCCCGTGGTAACGGTAACCCTTCCCGTTGCGATGACGGTTACGGTGACGGTAACCGTGACGTTTTCGATGTCGTAACCGTTCCCGTGTCGTATGAAGTCGATGCACATATTTATAACACATACAATTAAATTAAGTAATACTTGAAGATCGTAGACAAGAGTTCGTTGATGCGCCAAGAGTTATCGTAGTACAAGAGTTGAAGCAAAACAACAAGTTACTTTAACGATTTCATGCTTTCAGCATCGTAGTACTCTCCTTTCTCCTGTAAGGCCTCTGAAAGGTAAAATCCCGCCAATTCCTCTCCAATTGCTCTGAAGTGGTGGTCGAGTGGTAGCCTCTCGCGCTTTTTTGCCAACTCTGCATCCTTTCTCATATTCCATTTCTCGGTGACTAATACATATATATACTCGCAAACGAAGAATCCACAGTACTCAGTTTCCTTTGGTTGCTCCATGCAAGACTATACAAGAATAGATTTCAGTCAATAATAATGAAGTATGCATGAGAAATGTTGTGTGGACGAAGAGGTAGCAGTACTTACTTGGTTTAACTTCCAATCCAGCTTTTGGCGCCACCCACCTTCAGGATCTTCCGCTCGAAACCTTTCCCAAACTCTGCCCGACAAAGAACATTCACAAATGAGTTATTCGTTAATGACTTGACATCAAGATATGAATGACAGAGGCGGTAAGAAATGAATGTACCTTGCTAGTAAGTCGAAACAACTCCTGTATTTGTCAGGATGATACCTCAATGAGTCAAGTGAATGAATAAGTCCTTCGTGATGTCTAATGACAAGAAGAATCCAGTGGTAGCTGGGCACAGTCATGCATAACTCATCAGTTAAACTTAACATCGGGTGAGCAAATTAGAATGTGTAGAAGACACTAAAACTTACCCAAAGTGGTAAGGCCAATATATAGTTCTTTTGTCGCGGTATCGCTTGAACACCCTTAGCAAATCATCCGGTGTGTTCTTGTTATACAAGGGATTTATTATGGTTTCTTCGTTATATTTATCCGGGTCAATGAACCCAATGTCATGCTGGTTCAGCTTTTTGAGCTCGAGCATCTTCAATCTGCATAATATAGCACACAAAAGATTAAAGTGAGAATAATTACAAACAATGAACGAGACTAGGTAAAGACTTAAATAAATCACTTACAGGCAATAGGAACTCATGATAGATTTGTCGAGTGCCCGCAGATTGTATAGCTGAAAAAGTTCGCTAAACGTAACAGTGTGATTGTAGTCTTCTAAGAAGTGCTCATCGTCTTCCCTACATTTCAGAACGATAGCAGATGTCTTCTTTGCATTTTTCATGTACCATTGATGCAGAGTACGCATTTTTGTTGGAAGGCCCCTGATTTGCACCAAAGCTTTCCCCGGAACGAAGTTTCTTACTGGAGGAGCTGGTGGTGCAGTCTCAAAATTCAATCTCGAAGCATATTCATCTATAGGCATTTGCGCTTCGGCGGCAAGACGACGGATTACCTCTATGTCAAACACCATCGGCTCTTTAGGGTCCGATTGTACTGGTTGTTTTCCGCGCTGGGGAACTCGACTATCTTTGTTCGTCGGCGGCGGGACAATTAGCGGGGGGACAGAACGTACGGGTTGTTCTCCGAGCTGGGGAACTTGTTTACCTATCTTCGGCGGCGGTGGGACCGATGGTGCTGCTTTTGTAGCTTCCTTCGCCGGCGGGACCGATGGTGCTGCTTGTTTTTCGTTTGCCGCCGGCGGCGGGACTGACTCTGCGTCTTGTTCACCTTTCTTCGGCGCCTCCGCCGCCGTCACCTCGTCATATGACTTCTGAATAGAACGGACATAGTCAGATGGCGGCTTCTCTGGAGGGACATATAAGTTGTCAATGACTTTATGACAAGCCGCTGCAGTATAGCCCTCGGTAAATGTTGGCGGCGGCACTTTCGGTGCGAACAATGATTTATTATGCTCCTCGATGGCTGCTTCGTTTTGGTCAAGAGTCTTCTGCCAAGGTTGCCTCAGATCAGGCGTAGTGGCCCTTTTAGCAGGTCGCCTCTTGACCGGGGAAGACGCGCGCCATCTCCGTTTAAGCGGTACGGACACTTCCGGTGGGGGGTTCCGTACCGGAGATGGAGATGGACTTTGCTGACTGAGATGGTCCTCTAGATTATTTTCCGGTGTGGGGTCCCTGTCACGCGGTGCCGGAGATGGATGTGTCTCATCGATACCCCGGCAGGGTGGGCTTTGCTGAGTCGGTGGCTTTGAGAACTTGATGTATTTCTTGTTCCACTGGACGAAACCACCCTTGACATCGCACAATGCCTCCTCACCGTTACCTCCAGGAATCTCAAGAGCCAATGATTCCGATTCCGGCACAATTTCATCCACCCCGACAACAGCATAGCCAGGATGAATGACACCATTATGGTAGCTTGCTGTGTCGACAATCGGTAAAGCATAGCCGACCGCCACCTTCATGGATATGTTGCTCACAGGCGTATGTAGCTCACATGGTGTCGGTTCCGTGATATCATCCACGGGGTAGCGAGCATCGAGTTCTAGTTGCGTGGAACCCACGCTGCTTCTAAGCTGAGATCGAGCATCCACGACTTCAGGATCTTGGGGCTGCTGCACCTGGCGTTCATTAATGAGTTGCTTCATCTGCCGTTCCAAATTCGCTATCCGCTCTTCACCCTGCTTCTTCTTTCTTGCACGGCTTCTATAAGTGTCAACGTGCTGCGGATACTGTTTTTTCAAGGTGGCACCGCCGGGTAAGCCTCGTAAACGTCCCCAGTGTTCAGGTTTCCCTAGGGCCCGTGCCAGCTCGTCTTCCTCTCTATAGGGTTCCCACGTACCCGCTAGAACTTCCTTTATTGCATCTTCAATTTTTGGGACCATGGCTACTACTGTTGCCTTGTATTTTTCAACCCTCGGGACAATCTTCCCTTCCTCGTTCAACGTTGCGCCATGCGCGAACAACCAGAATTTGGACCTTTCGGGCCAGCTGTATGTCTGTGGAGTGAAACCTAAGTAAATTGACCTAAATAACTTATGATATACTAATAAAATGATTTCTAACTATATTGATTATCTAACTAAATTAACCTAAGTACAAATTGACCTAACTACACATGTTGGCTAGATACATCTACATATATGTGCATCCCACACATGTAAATTTGGAACAATGCTAAAACAACTTAACAAATTGACTTATGCAAAAAGTAAACATTATGCAAAAAGTAAACATTAGTTGCTAAAACAACCTACACATTATGCAAAAAGTAAACATCGAGGCAGGGGCAGGGGAGGGGCACCTTGGGCAGGGGACTGGACGGCGGCGGCGCCGGTGGTGGTGCTCGAGGCAGGGGGGCAGGGGAGGGGCACCTTGGGCAGGGGACGGGACGGCGGCGGTGCCGGTGGTGGTGCTCGAGGCAGGGGGCAAGGAAGTGGCACCTTGGGCAGGGGATGGGACGGCGGCGGCGCCGGTGGTGGTGCTTGAGGCAGGGGAGGGGCACCTTGGAGATGGGCACCACGGCGCGGCGACGGCAGCGCACCTTGGAGACGCACGGAGACGGCGGAGCGGCGACGGCAGCGCACCTTGGAGACGCACGGAGACGGCGACGGCGGCGGCTGGAGACGGAGACGGCGACCACGGTGCTCGAGGCAGGGGAGGGGCACCTTGGAGATGGGCACCACGGCGCGGCGACGGCGGCACACCTTGGAGACGCACGGAGACGGCGGAGCAGCGACGGCGGCGGCTGGAGACGGAGACGGCGACCATGGCGCGGCGGAGCAGGGCTTCGCCGGTGTCGTCGGCGTCGTGGGAGCCCGGAGGCGGCGTCGTCGAGTCGTGGGGAATTGGGGGCAGTTTGCAAAAATCTTCGGAAACTGCCCCACTAAACCCGCGCGGAACGACCTTCAGTCGCGGTTGCTGGCTGCAACCGCGACCAAAGACCCTTTAGTCGCGGTTGCAGCCAGCAACCGCGACTGAAGGTCGCCCGGGCCGCCAAAATTCTGGCGCCAATCCCAGGGAGGCCTCTAGTCGCGGTTGCTGGCCGCAACCGCGACTAAAGGCCTTTTCTAATTTTTTTTTGTTTTTCTATTTTCTTTTCTGTATTTGTTTTCATTTATGTACTTAAAAGGACTCCATACCAAAGGGTTTCTTTTTTTGAGTATTTTTTCTCTTTTTCTCATTTCTTTCAAAAAATGGTCAAAATGGAGAGCATGGCTATTCATTGAAAGTGGTTGAATTTTCAAAAACTATGGATGTTGTAAGATGAATGTTTGGTGTTGTAAAATGCAGAAGAAAGCAGATAAAAATTATTAATTCATTTATCTTAATGCATTACATAAAAGGTTTAATACATTATTACACATGATACAACGTCTCACAAGCGCTTGAAAGAAACACACCCCTGATCCAACATCACCAACATTATTCTACATAAACGGACTTGCTGGCTCGAAGGCCGTAGGATTAGGGGGAACGGCGGGAGGAGCCAGCCCCGTGGGCGGCCGCCCGGTTCTCGCGCGCACGTTTGCGGCGGAGGGCAAGATCCATGGAGGATGAGTCTTTCAGCGCCCAATCCAGATCGGAAGCCTCCTTCGCCTTGAGCTGGTAGGAAGTCTTGGCTCGCTGGACAGGGTAGTCGCGGATAGACTGGAAGGAGGCTTCCATGGCCTCCTGTATCTGCAACCCACAACCTTCTTCCCCGTCGTCGCTCCAGTCGAAGTCGTCGTCCTCCTCCTCCTCCGCGGGAGGAGCGGCGGCGCCTGGTGGAGGTGCAGCGCCGCCAGGTGGAGGTGCGGCGGCACCTGGTGGAGCAGGAGGCCGGTAGCTGGGCATTCCTCTCCACGCCGGGCTCGTGGGCATACGGCGGGATAGACTCCCGCGGTTGCGCCCAAGCGCGCTCTGCCGAGCACGCTCGACCTCGTCCAGAAGGCGCTGCGGCGGGCGTGGCGGATCCATCTCGTGGAGACGATGCGTTCGTGGCTAGGAATGGTGGATTAGGGTTTACCCCGTCGGCGACAATATATAAAGACCTCCAGGGCAGCGCTGGGGGAGGACACGTGCCCAGGGAAGCGCTGGGGGAGGACACGTGTCGTGACCGCAAAGCCCGTCTTTAGTCCCGGTTGGTGTTACCAACCGGGACTAAAGAAGCACACGGATCGTGTGTTTCTTTCGAGCGCTTGTGAGCCGTTGGATCAGGGGTGTGTTTCTTTTGAGGGATTGTGAGCTGTTGGATCAGCAGTATCACGACCACTTCGTGAGCCACATGACCCGGTTGGTGTTACCAACCGGGACTAAAGAAGCACACGTACCCTATATATAGCCGCCCTCCTCAGACAGGTTACTCACTCACACAAACATTCCAGCGTCACTCGGAGAGGCATCTTTGGGCAACCAGCGGCAAGACGTCTCTGATGACCTGCGACCGTTCCAAACGGTTGCAGATCATCAGAGATGTGTTGCCGGACGGTTGTAGATCATCAGAGACGTCTTGCCGCTGCTTGGATCGAAGTGGCGCTCAAACACAAAACATTCCAGCGTCACTCGGAGAGGCATCTTTGGGCAACCAGTGGCAAGACGTCTCTGATGACCTGCGACCGTTCCAAACGGTTGCAGATCATCAGAGACGTCTTGCCGGACGGTTGTAGATCATCAGAGACGTCTTACCGCTGCTTGGATCGAAGTGGCGCTCAAACTCACGAGCCACCGTCGGGCTGTATGCAGGGGGAACTGTGTTTGGACGGTCGAAGCTGAGGTTTGAGAGGTTCCCACATGGACACAGTTACATAAAAGGTTTAATACATTATTACACATCACCAACAACATCCCTATGTATTGTTCACTTGTTCTTCTTGTGTGCCCCTTTCTTTTGAACGCGCCGTAACCATGGACAATCTTCTTGAAGTAACTTGATGGTTGGGTCAATGTTCACTTTGAAGGGCGGAATTTCATGAAACTTATTGTAATCTTCTGACATGTCTGTTGGTCCTCCACTCCCACGATGTTTCTTTTACCTGAAAGAACTATGTGGCGCTTTGGCTCATCGTTTGATGTATTCGCTTGCTTATCTTTTCTTTTTGTTGGTAGGGTAGACATGTCCTTCACATAGAAAACCTGAGCCACTTCACTGGCTAGAATGAATGGTTCGTTCTCGTAATGAAGATTCTTGAAATCCACTGTAGTCATTCCGTACCGTGTGTCTACGGCTACACCGCCATCTAGGTTGAACCATTTGCACTTGAACAAAGGAATCTTAAATGAAGGTCCATAGGACAGTTCCCATATCTCCTCTATGTAACCATAATATGTTACCTTTTCCCCACTGCAGCCATCTATTGCATCAAAGCGGACACCACTGTTTTGGTTGGTGCTCTTTTTATCTTGGTCGGCCGTGTAAAATGTATTTCCATTTATCTCGTACCCTTTAAAAGTCAATATAGTCGAAGACGGTGTCTTGGCCAATAAGTATAGCTGTAGTTCATTTGTGGTGACATTCATCAGTCTTTTCTGTAACCAACCGCCAAAAGTCCTGATGTGTACTCCATCAATCTCATCTTCTGGGTATTTGGAGCGTAAATCATTCTTGTGTTGCTGGATATACGGAGCCACCAAGATGGAACTATGCAGAACTGTGTAGTGTGCTCGAGTGAAAGAATCCACGTCTTCACATATGATTGCTTTCTTTCCTAGCGTGCCTTTTCCACGCAGTCTCCCCTCATGACGCGATTGAGGAACACCAATCGACTTAAGATCAGGAATAAAGTCAACACAAAACTCAATGACCTCCTCAGTTCCATAGCCCTTGGAGATGCTTCCTTCTGGCCTAGCACGGTTATGAACGTATTTCTTTAAGACTCCCATAAACCTCTCGAAGGGGAACATGTTGTGTAGAAATACAGGACCGAGAACACGTATCTCTTCCACCAGGTGAACTAGAAGGTGCGTCATAATATTGAAGAAGGTTGGTGGGAACACCAACTCGAAGCTGACAAGACATTGGACCACATCATTCTCTAAATCTTTTAGAGTAAGTGGATTGATAACCTTCTGAGAAATTGCATTCAGGAATGCACATAGCTTCACAATGGGTACTCGAACATTTTCTTTTAGAAGTCCCCTCAATGCAACCGGAAGTAATTGTGTCATAATCACGTGACAGTCATGAGACTTCAGGTTCTGAAATTTTTGCTTTGCCATGTTTATTATTCCCTTTATATTCGACGAGAAGCCAGATGGAACCTTCATACTGCGAAGACATTCAAAAAATATTTTCTTCTCTTCTTTCGTAAGAGCATAGCTCGCAGGACCTTGATGATTATCAGAATGATCGTCGTCTCGTGAATGCATACGTCGATGGGCCTGTCTTGCTTCCGGTGTATCTTTTGACTTTCCATACACGCCCAACAAGTTAAGCAGGTTCAAGCAAAGATTTTTTGTCACGTGCATCACGTCGATTGCAGAGTGAACCTCTAGCATTATCCAATAGGGCAGCTCCCAAAATATAGATTTCTTCTTCCACATGGGAACGTGGTTCTGAGCGTCATTCGGAACAGATAGTGCTCCAGCACCCTTCCCAAATATTACTTTTAAATCCTTGACCATATCATGTATAACAGAACTAGAAGGTCGAGTAGGCTTCCGCCGAATATCTTCCTCACCTTTGTAATGTCGGCCTTCCTTTCTTCCTGCATGCCTCGGTACAAGCCATCGACGATGGCCCAGGTACACAATCTTGTTACCTATATGTTTACCTTGAGTCTCACCTAAACAATGCGTACATGCATTGTATCCCTTGTTTGACTGTCCTGAGATGTTACTAAGAGCAGGCCAATCATTGATGGTTACAAACAAGAGCGCTCGTAGATCAAATTCCGTTTGCTCGTGCTCATCCCACACACGCACACCTTCATCACTCCACAGCTGTAAAAGTTCTTCCACCAATGGCCTCAGATACACGTCAATGTCGTTGCCAGGTTGCTTCGGGCCTTGGATGAGCACTGGCATCATAATGAACTTCCGCTTCATGCACAACCAGGGAGGAAGGTTATATATACATAGAGTCACAGGCCAAGTGCTATGACTGGAGCTCTGCTCTCCAAATGGATTAAATCCATCTGTACTTAGACCAAATCTTAAGTTCCTAGCGTCATCCGAAAATTTCGGGAACACTCTGTCGATTTTTCTCCACTGGGACCCATCAGCGGGGTGTCTCATCATCATGTCTTTTTTACGTTCTTCTTTGTGCCAGCGCAACAACTTGGCATGCTCTTTGTTTTGGAACAAACGTTTCAGACGTGGTATTATAGGAGCATACCACATCACCTTGGCAGGAATCCTCTTCCTTGGACAACCTTGCTCGCCCTCAACTTCACCTGGGTCATCTCGCCCAATCTTAAACCGCAATGCACCGCATACAGGACAAGCATTTAAATTTTCGTGCTCGCCGCGGTAGAGGATGCAGTCATTAATGCATGCATGTATCTTCTGCACCTCTAATCCTAGAGGGCAGACAACCTTCTTTGCTTCATACGTACTAGAGGGCAATTCGTTTTCATTTGGAAGCATCTTCTTAACTATTTTCAGCAAACTTTCAAAGTGCTTGTCGGTAGTACCACTCTCTGCCTTCCATTGTAGCATTTCCAGTATCGTACCGAGCTTTTTCTGGCCATCTGTACAAGTTGGGTACAACAATTTGCTGTGATCGGCTAACATGCGCTCCAACTTCAACCTCTCGTTTTCACTTCCACAGTCCATTTGTGCATCATGAATGGCCTGACGAAGATCATCGTCGGGCTCATCAAAGATGGCATCCTCTTCAACTTCGTCTTCCCCCATTGTAGTATCAGCGTGTTCATTGAACAGAGGATAGTTGTCATTATCCTCCTCTTCATTCTCTTCCATTATAACCCCTCTTTCTCCATGCTTGGTCCAACAATAATAACCAAGCATGAAACCATTTCGCAACAGGTGTTCGTGAAGCCTGTCTGTGGAAGAGTATGTATACTTATTCATACAGAGACTGCATGGACAACACATAAAACCATCCTTTCGCTTGCTTGTCTCAGCCACATGGAGAAAATTATGCATGCCAGTAATGAATTCGGCACAAACTCGGTCACCGTACATCCATTGACGTCTCATCTGCATTATATAAGTATATCAAAAAAATTATGCATGCCAGTAATGAATAGATAAGTGACCATAATAATTCAAGCAAAGTAGAGTGGCGACAAATGTAATACATTGTAGCATTAAATATCCATTAATTTAAACTAACATTGAACTATTTAAAAAATTTAAGTCCAACAACAAATGCGATCAGAATCGCAACTAAGGTAACTATTGAACCAACAGCATAATGATACCAAGCCTCTTGACTAATGGCATATCTTCTAATTTTTTTAAGCTTCAAGCGCATCGCATCCAACTTGATCTCGTAAGCATTAACGACGTCGGCAAGCTTCGAGCGCATCCCATCCAACTTGATCTCGTAAGCATCGACGACGTCGGCAAGCTTGAACTGGTGTTCATCGATGATGTTGACAAGCTTAACCTCCAATTCCTTCTTCTCTTCTTTGCGGAGATCTTCACTTATTTTTAATTTAGCTTTCAAATCATCGTTTTCTTTCACAAAATATTCAACAATAGGGTCCACTGGAATTTCCGGTTCAACTACCTCCTAGACAAATATATATTTATGTCAAAGTTGGTCCGCATGATTGTCATAAACGCGAAACGAAACAAATATATAGTTATTAAAAGTCATACCACATCCGAATAATAGAGCGGACGAGAGCCGGTGGGGGTATTTGTGAAAACCATGGCACTATATATATATATAAAACAATTATACAACTTATACAAAAAAACAAATAATAATTATGGAACAAAATCATACAACATAGATTTTTTTTAAATAAAAAAGAAAGCTCACCTAGGTGGTGTCGGTGACGAGACGGTCTATCGACGACGGTGAGGAGGTGAATGTTGTGACACTGAAATACAAAAACATAATTTAGTTTAAGATCAAATTGACAATACAAAATTGAGCTAAATAAGCAAAATGAGCTAACTTAGGCATTTCATCATACACCTACCTAGCACTACAAATATGAATTGAGCTAAATGAGCTAGACAACCAACGAAACGGGCGCCGAAAGAGAGAGTTTGCAGTTGCTAACCCTTGGATAGATGCACCACCGTCAATCTTAACAAATGGTGCAAAAAATCGTGGATGAAATCGAGCTCGGTGGAGAGAAAATGGAGATTCAACTCGAGCTCGAAATGGCCAAGGCTGGCTCGGGGTGGAAGATGAAGGCGACTGACCTTTGGTCGCGGTTGGTGGCTCCAACCGCGACTAAAGGTCCTCGCTAGGACAGGCGGCCTTTTTGTGCGGGACCTTTAGTCGCGGTTGGAGCCACCAACCGCGACTAAAGGTCCTCGCGCGTGCCCCGCGCGGCTCCGGCCGCAGGTGGAGGACATTTAGTCGCGGTTGGTGGCTCCAACCGCGACCAAAGCTCCAGCACAAACCGCCACCTGTCCTAGCCGTTGGAGCTGTCGGAGCCGCGAGACCTCTAGTCGCGGTTCGGAAACGAGCCGCAACTAAAGGTCCGCCTCTAAGGCCACTTTTCTACTAGTGACTGGACATGCCTCCCACATTTCTCATTTCTGTTACTCTTCCTCATTTTTATCTAGCATGTTTCAGAGTCTCGGTTACCAGCAGTTATGAGCGACTGTGTATTAGGCATTTATGAATATATTTTGTTTATATTGGGAATTATTTATTATTTCTTAATTTAGAAGCTATGGTTGAAAGACAATTGTTCATTAGGTCTTACGTTAACAAATCAAAGATAGAATTATCAACTGACTGTGTCACTGAAGTATATGGGATTACTTGAAGCAGACAACATCGTGTTATACAGTATGGTAGTTTTTGTATTGTAAGCTTATAGAGAACATGGTGCGCTCCTCATAATGGTGTTCACTATTTTCTTGTTCTGTGCCACCTCTGTCGGACTGAGTAGGCCAATTTAGAGAACAGATACAGAAATAATCCGTGCCACCAGTTCAAATACCTATGAACCACCCCACAGGGCCGCCGAACAAAGTGATACAGCATGCAAATAGTATATTTAATCTTTTTACCCTAGTCTATTTCATCATGATTATGAACTACGAAGGCTGTGAAAAAATATGCTGTAGAATAAAATCAGTAAATACATTCATTTAAAGTTTTTGTATGGATTATTAGTATGTTCCACTACAGCTCGGACAGATAATTTGAATCCTTGACGTTTTATCCTTTATGTTTTTTTTCAGGATGGACTCGAAAAGATTCCCAAAATTGATACTGAACCTTCCAGAGTGATCACTAAACCAGAAGGTATAGGTTAATAGTGGCTGCATGATTACTATATAAAGTTTAATGGAGTATTTGAGAATGCAATAATCGATTATGCATGAAATGCCTTAGATGTACAGCATTTGAAAAGGTTGCAGAAAAAACAGTAAAGTTTTGTTGGAAACCAGTTACCTAGACAGTAGCCTGCACTTTGTGAGACTGCCATTGAAAATTAGTTGCTCTTTAACTCCATTTATTTCAATACCTCGCCATCTTCAATATTACTTGTTTCTAGTGCAATAATGTGCTGTACAGTTAATGCCTTTTTGCCCCCTGTTTGTTAAAATAAACTAGTAATATCAATTTTATATAAATGCTGGTGATGATAATTAACCATGATATAACTTCTTCCGAGGTCAAGCTATGTAGTTTGTAGTGCATCTTCTTTACCTGATTGTATTCTCATGATGCACTCATGTCTTAGTTGGTGTACACACTGACCACTATTTGATTCTGTATGCAGTTCTCCCCCCACCAAAAATTGAGCCAGTGAAGCCAGTACCAGTTCCAGTTCCAGTTCTAGTTCTAGTTCATCACAAAAAAGTATGATGGCTCTTAGTGTTCTGTTTCTCTTTGTGCACAAGTCGTGCTTTACCTTTGAAGCATAGCTTCATTTTCTCATTAAGATGTACTTGCTCTCTCTTACCCTAGCTTAGTCTGTAATTTCGCTACTCTTTATGAGTACTGATGAGTTGGAGAATATATTGGTTCCAGGATTTCAGTGACGATGTCAACATGAGACGGCCCAGGGTTCCAAGCGCTGATGAATTGGAGAAGGCTAAGGCTTGTCAACTTGAATTCGGGAGCTACTGTCTCTGGTCAATAGAACACAAAGAAGTTATGAAAGATGCCATTGTGAAGATACTAAAAGACCAGCTCTTTGTAGCCCGGTCTTACTACCCGAGTATCGCCAAACTTAAAGGAAAAGAGGCACTGACTCATGAACTGAAGCAGAATATCCAAGAACATGAGAGGGTTTTAAGTGAATCCATTGTTGATGCTGATCTACCATCCTTGTGAGTATTTATTCTGCACGCTTGTCATTGTTTGCCCCTTTAGCATTTGATGGTTCATCTTGTATGTTGAAATTATGGCGGCAGATCATTTACGCATTTAATGGATTCTTTCACACAGGCACAATTAGGCTGCAAATCCAACTTTTAATAAATCATATTCCAGTGTCCCCCTGTTAAAATGCTTTGTTACATGTATATGTTTGCTTTGTGTTTATATTGAATTTGTACTTCGGTATGTTTGAGAGAAAGTACTATCCAATCACGACTGTACATTTGATTTTTTTTTAATCACTGATAACACTTGACCTGGCTTTCAGTATAAAAAAGAAGATAGAGAAGATGGACCAAGCAATAGCAAGAGCCAAAACATGCACTGTGGATTGTAATAATGTTGACAAAAAGCTTCGCCAGATACTTCATACGACAGACGATGAAGCTCATTTTCATATGAAGCAGAGTGCATACTTGTACAACCTTGGTGTTCACACGATGCCCAAAAGTCATCATTGTCTTAATATGAGGTTGACAGTTGAATATTTTAAATCAGCTACACTGGATTCAGATGACTCTCCTGTCCATAAGTTTAACGATCCAGATCATAGGCACTATGTTATATTATCTAAAAATGTGCTTGCAGCTTCCGTTGTCATCAACTCATCTGTTAGTAGTTCTAAGGTATGCAGGCAATTTTTACTTTTATGCAGATAGAACATCTTCTGGGTTTGGCATTGCTGATGTTCCTTCTGGTGTTTTGCAGGAGACCAGGAATGTAGTCTTCCATGTACTAACTGATGCTCAAAATTTCTACGCCATGAAGCATTGGTTTTTAAGAAACACCTACAGGGAATCAGCTGTCAATGTCATTAACTACGAGCATATTATTTTGGAGAATTTGCCAGAGTTTAGTATGCAGCAGTTATATATGCCTGAGGAATTCCGTGTTTTCATCAGTAGTTTTGAGCGGCCTACTGAGAAGTCCAGAATGGAGTATTTATCAGTGTTCAGTCACTCACATTTCTTTATTCCTGAAATATTTAAAGATTTAAAGAAGGTGATTGTGTTGGATGATGATGTGATTGTTCAACGTGATCTCTCTTTCTTGTGGAATCTTGATATGGGAGATAAGGTGAATGCTGCCGTCAAGTTTTGTGGCTTGAGAATGGGCCAACTAAGAAACCTTCTTGGTGAGGCAACATATGATCCCCAGTCATGTGCATGGATGTCTGGGTTGAATGTGATAAATTTGGAAAAATGGAGAGAGTATAATGTTACAGAGAATTACCTGCAACTTCTGGAAAAGGTTTGTCTGTTCTCAGCTCGCTTTTATTTTATGTTCTAAAGCGCATCCATCCCTAGTATCTTGTTTTTTCCCCAAGATTTTCTGTTATTATCCATGCTTGTAATAACGAACCATTACGCTGATAGCTTGAACTCCCTACTTTCAGTCTCTTCTGTGAAAAAAATACATAATTTGGACCCATGAAACTTGTATGAAGTGGTTAGCTTATTATCACTTCTACTCTTTTTCTGTTACAGTTCCGGAACAATGATGATGAGGCCTCACTGCGAGCTGCAGCTTTACCTATAAGCTTCCTCTCCTTCCAGAATCTTATATATCCTCTTGATGAGAGATTGACTTTATCTGGACTTGGCTATCACTACGGAATTGAAGAAGAAGTTATTCGAACTTCTACATCATTGCACTACAATGGTAATATGAAACCTTGGCTTGAATTGGGTATACCAAATTACAGGAAGTACTGGAAGAGGTTTCTTGCACGAGATGAGCGATTCATGGACGAGTGCAATGTAAGTCCATAGCACACTTTGAACCTGAGAACCAGAACATTTGACGGTAGATTGTTTCGTCTACTGCTGTACTATATACCAAGAGGACAGGCACTTCCAGTGAAAGGACAAGGAAAGCAGAGTCATTAGCCATCAATTTTGACAGGGTAGATCCAAGGCCATCTGTTCATTGAATTAGTGAGTTTGATGGATGGTTTTTCTGCAGTTAGAGAAATTAGTCTTAAGTTGAAGGATAATGCGGTAGACAATGATGATGTGTAGTGGTGAGGCTTCAGGTAAAAGGGAGAATCACTATCATCATCTAGATTACGGAACAGGATTATCGGTGATGCGCTGTGGCACCTTTAATTGAAATTGGTGCCTTACACGTCATTGATGCAGGTTGATTCTTTTCTTGTTTAAATTTTTTGACCCCGCTTATTTTGTCCTTCTGCGAATAAGGGCATACACAGGCTAAATTCCAATTCTTTGTTCTTAGTTGCTGCACATTGATTGTTTATGAAAGCTATGCGGATGGAAAAGTGTAACTTTGTTTGTCGAAAACTTAAAGAGTCACACAACAAGATTGACAGCTCGGTGATGTCTTTGCACATTCTTCTTCATTTCCTTGCGTTCTGGAAAATGTAAAATGGTGTGTTCGTGAACTGTACTAACTTTTATTCAGAATACAGAAGGATAGGATGGGGGAGCCTTTGTGCCTTTCAGTTGTTCTTCATTCATATCTTCTCATGTACTCTGCTTTTGTAACCGAGACCCTGAGTTTGCAAGTTCCAACGTCGGCATACTGTAGGCTGAGATTACTAAGATCCGGAGGCTTGCTACCGAAATATTAACATGTATGCACACTTCACATGGATCATTGGATCGTAGAGGTGCCGTAGCCGTAGGTACGTTAAAATAAAAAATCCACTCGTGATCAGGCGCTGTTTTTCCAGCGCTCTCCCCTGAAAGCTGCGCTACTCGCACAAAGCCAGGTGGACACTGAAAGTTCAAAATTCCTGCGATATTCTGTTTTGGGTTGTGTGAGTTCAAAAGTGATTTCCTCTTTTCATGTCGAGCACGAAGTCAGCGATGGATTCGGTGGCAACGCGGCACATGTACGTAAAGGTGTAGACATTGATCTAAACTAAGGTTACTTAAGCACTAAGGGCGTGTTCGGTAACTCTCTGGCAGCCAGCTTCTCAAAAACTGAGCGAGAAGTTGCCCCGAACGTGCAAAATCTGATAAGCTAGCTTCGAGAAGCTTGCTCGACAGCACGTACAAATTGCAGAGCTAGCAAATCGGTCAGCTGGAAAACCGGAGAAGCTGGCGTTGGATGAAAATTACGGCCACATGCCACCGCGAAGTGATCCACCAAACAGTTTTCTTTCTTCTATTTCCCTTCTCATTGCTCCTTCTCTCTCCCATACGCATTTCTTTTTCCCCTGCTGGCTGTTGCCCACGGAATCTTAAGCCTAGATGCACGCCGCCGGCCTCCGGCGAACAAGCCGTCGTTCCTGTAGCAGGTAGTCCAAGACCGCCGCCGCCGCCTCCTCCCACGTACCACCTCGCGACCGCCAGCCCATGCCACTCCGCCATCCTCCGGCCGCCCCGCCCTCTAGGCGGTCCGAACTCCTCCGACCAAACACCAGCTTGACCTCTGGCCGCCCCCAATCTCTCCCTTTTCTTCACTATATGCTCTCTGTAGTGCACAAAATGGGCCCAATAACGGGCTGAACAAATGAGAAGCTGTGCCGAACGTTTTTCGGCATCTCCTAGCAATTTGAGAATCCTAGAGACGGAGTGAGAAGCTGGAAGTTGTGGATTTTGAGAAGCTAGGCCACTACCGAACACGCCCTAAGAAATGTACTCACGAGAAATGTGGATCTAATTACGCAGTGAACTCTGGCCGGTTGTTTCTTTAAGCGACGATATATTTTTATCCATAAGAGCATCTCCAGCGGCAGCACCCAAAGGCCCATTGGGGTGTCGGACACGAAAATTTCCCCCACCTACACCCCCAACGGTCTGGCCCCACCTAAAATCTGTCCGGCACCCCTGACAAGGCCTCTTCCTTTTTGTTTTTCATTTCTTTGTAGCTCGATTATTCATGGGATATTGTTAATAGGCAATGGATATCAATGATGAAATTATGTTCTTTCAAATGATGGAAGAGGAGACCCTTTTTGATGATGAAGAAGATGAAGAGAATCAGCTTGTTCTCGCCGTTCTTCGGGCGGCATAGGCTGTGGTGGAAGCCAAGCCGAAACACGGCGGGTCGGTGAAAGGGATGAGGGCCAACAAGAACTGCTACAGAACAACATGTCATGTGCTGCTTTACATGACTACTTTGCGTTAAACCCGACAAACGATTCATATGACTTTCGCCGGCGCTTTAGGATGAACCGGAAGGTGTTCATGAACATTGTGCATGGTGTTCAAGACTATGATAACTACTTCGAGCTGAATAAAGATTGCACTGGTCTACTTGGGTTCTCATCCATTCAGAAATGCACTGCTGCTATACGGTGTCTTGCTTATGGATGTTCGGCAGATCCCGTGGACAATTACCTCCGTATGTCCAAATCCACAACCGTTAACCAACCTACAGGTTTTGCAAGGCGGTGAATGTAGTGCTCGGAGAGAAGTATCTGAGAGAATCAAATGCAGAAGACACGGCTCGGCTCATGGCACAAGGTGAAGCAAGAGGATTTTCTGTGATGCTTGGGAGCATCGACTGCATGCACTGGAGATGAAAGAATTGCCCATTTGCTTGGCAGGGGATGTACAAGGGAGGACATGTTGGAGCGTGCAATGTTGTGCTCGAGGCTATGGCGGATTATGACACATAGACTTGGCACGCATTTTTTGGCATGGCCCGTTCTCACAATGACACGTTGCAGCGCTCTCCGGTATTTGCAAGACTTGCCGCTGGCCAAGCTCCCGAGTGCAAGTACGTGATCAACGGGCGTGAGTATCAGAAGGGATACTACCTAGCAGATGGCATCTATCCTCTTTGGTCGACATTTGTCAAAGCCATCCGCAACCCTGTTGGTGAGGCAAACGTTCACTTTGCGGGGAAGCAAGAGAGTGTCCGCAAAGATGTGGAGCGAGCATTTGGTGTGCTTCAAGCCCGGTTTGCAATTGTCGGGTACCCTTGTCTATCTTGGTCTCTAGAGCAGATGTAGGAGATCATGAACGCTTCCGTCATCATGCACAACATGATCATTGACAGCGAGCGAGATGTCAACTTGGTCATGAATGAACCCTATGACTTCCAGGGAGTCCTTGCCGAGGCACATCCGGGGCCGGCGTCCGAGTTTACTCCCCACGGCTGGATTATCCTCAACTGTCGCTCCGAGCCGGATGGGAAAACCGGGTGAGGCCCATGGCTGGTATCCGGCTGTAATGCTCGGTTCTGTAGTAGTGATTCCTCGCTACACACCATGAGATTCGAGATGAAGCTGCTCATGATTAACTACAGAGTGAATTAATTGCGCACCTGTGGGCACGCCGAGCACACCAGACTGTTGCACCCCAGCCTGCTGCTCCATGATGAACTTTATTTTTAATTGAATTTGAATGGTTGTAATAACTTTATTTATCCTATGTTTAAACTATATATTAAACTACGCATTCATTTTTCTACGATTTAGATAGAAATTCATTCATATTAATAAAAAAATAGTGGTGCCATTTTGGGGATGCCGATCGAGAGGCGCCCTTGTAATGGTCGGACACCTGTCCGACAGCACCCAAAGGGTGTACACTTTGAACGGTGCCGGACCATATTTAGGAGCCACCGATGAGAGATGGTCTAACATAAAGATGACGAGAAACTAACAGCAACACTGAACAACAAATGCAATGGAAGTAACGTTCTGAAGAGTTGCACGAGTCGTCCATTTCAACACGTGAGAAGATGTTCAATATACTGTAGCAAGGGACCCACACTCACGGATAGGTTGTCGGACTACTATTTTATCATTAGATTGACGTAGAGGACTAGAGGCAGACCACGAGTGTATAATTTGTGCTAAATGGTCATCTTCTAAACTTTCAGTTATTAATGACCTATTAGAAAACTTTCAACCAACTATAACTTTTCCAAAAAAATGTCATTCAAAATGGCTTATTTGAATAGGTAGACCGTAGACATGTCATCGCATTGACTTATCTGGGTCCATGAGATGCAAAAAAAGGCTAAATTATTCAGAATAAGCCATTTGC
The DNA here is from genome assembly GCA_947311845.1 of Poa pratensis. Taxonomy (NCBI): domain Eukaryota; kingdom Viridiplantae; phylum Streptophyta; class Magnoliopsida; order Poales; family Poaceae; genus Poa; species Poa pratensis. The sequence goes on along the minus strand of CAMZMU010000096.1, from coordinate 77,143,531 downwards.
AACGGCGTGCCTCTTAGATTTAGCTGTTTTCGGATCCTCTCAGATACTTGCCAGACCCTCTAAAATTCTCGCCATATAGTAGATATGACACTGTGAATGTCTTATTTTAAATAACTTAGCCATTTTTGCACTTCGTAGCACAAATAAGCCAATGCAAATGACGTGTCTACCTATTCAAATGAGCCAATTTAAATTACATTTTAAATGGGTTATATCTGATTGAAAGTTTCTGAGGGGCCATTAGTGGTTAAAAGTTTAAAAAATGGCCATTTAGGATAAATTACACAAAAAACGAGTGAGATGACCATGGAGGACCAGAAAACAACAATTCCTCTAATGACAAACCATTAGACCAAAAGTTGTCAATCTATGAGACCACTACAAGAAATATGTCAACTAGTGACCTTTTTATAGTGACTCTGAAAAAATTGGTCATAGATCTATGACCATTTCGAACTAATTGGTCGCAAGCTATTTTGGAGCGTCCAAACCCGAAAACCTAACGACCAATTTGGTCAGAAAGGTCACAGTTTCCTTACACGAAATGGTCATAATGCAAACAGATATGCTCTACCAACTTATTTTTGGTTGAGTACGACCAATTTAAATGGTCATTCGCATTGGTTGACAGCCAACTCACCAGTCTTGCCTACGTGGCAGTGCTTACTTGTCATTTTCGCTTAAGTGTCACCATGACTGGGCAGCTAACTCAGCAATCTCGCCTACGTGTCAGTGTTTAGGTGTCATTTTTGGTTTACGTGTGTAGGACCCATTGTCAGAAGTAGCACACATACTTGTTGACTAACCTGACCAGTGGGACCTGCCCCCACCCAGACCTGAGATGTCGGTCCCACCCTCCCCCTGACATGTGGGACACATACCCACCCTCTGATGTGTGGGTCCCGCCCTCACCCCCGAGGTGGGGACACACACCAACCCTGACATGTGGGTCCCACTCCCGGACCCGCCCCGAATATGTGGGTCCCACCCCCGGACCCTGACATGTGGGTCATGCCCTCATCCAGACGTATGGGACCCGCAGAAACGCCAACCTGACATGTGGGTCCCACGACGCCCGTCTAACATGTGGGACCAACCCCGCCACACAGCACTGATGACGTGGATCACACGTTCGTTGGGAGACCCCAAGAGGAAGGTATGAAGCAGTGTAGCAGAAGTTTCCCTCAGTATGAAACCAAGGTTTAATCGAACCAGTAGGACTAAGAAATCACTTCTGAAGGTTGTCAGTGGCGCGCTGACGTGGAACCTGCACACAACACAATCAAACTACTTTGCCCCAACAAAACAGTGAGGTTGTCAATCTCACCGGCTTGCTGAAAACAAAGGATTAAACGTATGGTGTGAAAAACAGTAGTAAATTGCAGAGAATGAAAAGGAATAATGATTGCAGTTGGTTGTATTATCAGTGTAAAAGAATGGACCGGGGTCCACAGTTCACTAGTGGTGTCTCTCCATAAAAGATAACTAACATGCTGGGTGAACAAATTATAGCTGGGCAATTGACAAAATATTGAGCGCATGACAATGCATATATATGACATGATGATTACTATGATATTCATGTGGGCATTACGACAAAATACATAGACCGTTATCCAACAGCGTCTATGATTAATAATCCACCTCCAGGTTGTCATACCGAGTTCCCCGTTGGTATTAAGTTGCAAGCAACAGATAATCGCATTAAGTAATGTGCATAATGTAAACAAATGCATTAGACCTAACGGCGCACCCTTAAGCTAAGCATCGGTTATTTTATCCCTAGTGGCAACAGCACATCCACAATCTTAGAAGTTGCTGTCACTCTGCCAGATTACCGGAGGCATGAACACACTATCTAGCATAAATACTAACTCTTGGAGTTGCAAGCATCTACTTGGCCAAAGCATCTACTAGTAACGGAAAGCATGCAAGATCATAAATAACATATAAGATAGCTTGATAATCAACTTGACATAGTATTCAATATTCATCGGATCCCAGCAAACACAACATGTAGCATTACAATAAGATGATCTTAATCATGATAGGCAGCTCACAAGATCTAAACATGATAGCATAAAGTGGAGAGACAACCATCTAGCTACTGCTATGGACCCGTAGTCCAAAGATGAACTACTCACGCATCACTCCGGAGGCAGGCATGGTGATGTAGAGCCTTCCGGTGATGATTCCCCTCTCCGGCAGGGTGCCGGGAAGAGCTTCTGAACCCTCCCGAGCTAGGGTTGACGGCGGCGGCGTCTCTGAAAATTTTCGTGGATAATGGGTCGAGTGTCTAGGGTTTTCCCGTGAAGCTGAATAAATAGGCCCACACCACCCCACGGCGCGGCAGAGGGTGGGGCCGCGCCGCCCCATGGTGTGGCTGGCTCGCGGCCCCCCTCCGTCTCTCCTTTGGACTCCATGTACGTGTTGGAAAAATAGGAGGTCCTGTCCAAGTTTCGTCCAATTCCGAGAATATTTCCAGACTAGCTTTTCTGGAATACAAAAACAGCAGAGAACAGGAACTGGCACTGTGGCATCTTGTTAATAGGTTAGTCCCAGAAAATGCATAAAAATGCTATGAAGTGTATATAAAACATGTAACAATTGGTATAATATCAACATGGAACATCAGAAATTATAGATACGTTTGGGACGTATCAAGCACCAGCCATCTGGGACCCGCCTCCGCCCGTCTGACATGCGGGTCCTGCCACGCCCGCCTGACTTCCAGTAATCGGCAAAAATGGCCCAGGCGGAACTCGAACCCCCGACCAAAGCGATAGCTAGCGTTGCTCTCTACCACTAGGCTATCGATTCAATGCTGACTAGACATAGAAACTAACGTATGTATAGTGTTAAGTCCATCTCGGTTCTGAAGCAGGCCTGGGCCTCTGCGGAAGGAAATGGGCCGGCTCGGCTGGTCTTTTTTTTACTTTTTATTATTTTTTTATGTTCTCTTTTATTACTTTTGATATTGAACTCCAATTTCAACCAAATAAATTTTGAAAATTTTGTAATGATGTACTCTGTAATTATGGAATATTAGGGGTTGTTTTATTCAATTAAAATAACAAAATACCACTAACTTAAATGAAGAATTTGAAATAAAGAGGGCAAAAAAAAAAAGAATTTGATTTTTTTTTGGATTATTCTTTTAAAGTCAAATGTGATATAAAACAAATGCAAGTTTTAAAATTATGGCACGATGAAATGCAAACATCCACTTCTAAAATTTGGGTATTAAATTATGCCAAGATTTGTTTTACATTTCGTATGCCGATTTCAAAATACGGTTAAAACGGCGGACACGACCATCGTATCTAGGGGTTGAATCTTGCAAAACTAGTGTGGTATCTCTGTTGAAATAGGTACTTGTGTACCTAAAAATGATTTTTTCAAAAAATCTTGAGCAAACTACGAGGCACCTGTAGTTCAAATTTGACCCGCTTCCTACTGATTATGCGGAAATTTGTCTTTTTGACGAGAGGTGGATGGAAACCGTTTGACCCGCAAAAATTTAGTTATTTGTTCATAAAATGTGTCTAGTATTTTTTAGAAATGTATTGCTCTATTTTTGCTACATATTTTTTTTAGGTGCTACACAAAAAAACCAATATTTCACACTCGGAAAATGAAAAATGAATTTTTTGTGCAACGAAAATGAAAACTTTCTTCAGCAACATTGTTCACGATTCCAAGATGCACGTTTGTGCAAAATATGGGCTCATGTGAACAAACTATGCCATGAATGTGGCCATAACATTCGTCATTTGACCCGAAAGACATGAATCTTCGTAGATGATAGCTCATTTCAGAGAACAAGTTTGCAAGACAATTGCCGCTTTCCAAGTTTATTATTTTTTATGGATATTAGGACACATATAATGACACAACGTGAAGGTTTTCCATTTATTTGAATTATTTTGAATTTCGTATGCCGATTTCAAAATACGGTCAAAACGGCGGAGATGACCATTCATATCTAGGGGTTGAATCTTGCGAATCTATTGTGGTATCTCTGTTGAAATAGGTACTTGTGTATCTAAAAATGATTTTTTCAAAAAATCTTGAGCAAACTACGAGTCACATGTAGTTCAAATTTGACCCGCTTCCTACTGATTCTGCAAAAATTTGTCCTTTTTACGAGAGGTTGATGGAAACCGTTTGACACACAACCATTTGGTTATTTGTAAATACAATATGGTTTAGTATTTTTACAAAATGTAGTGCTCCTATTTTACGACATATTTTTGGTAGCTGCTTCACAAAATAAACCATTTTTGACACTCAAAAAATAAAAAATGATTTTTCCGTGCAAGGAAAATAAAAAATTTATTCGGCAACATTATTCGTGGTTCCAAGATGTACGTTTGTGCCTAATATGAGCACATTTTAACAAACTATGCCATGAATGTGGCAATAACATTCGTCATTTGGCTCGAAAGTAATGGATCTTCGTAGATGATAGCTCATTTCTAAGAACACTTTTTCAAGAAAATTTCTAAGTTTATTATTTTTTATGGATACTAGGACACATATAATGACACAATGCAAATGTTTTCCCTTTATAACGACACTATGCCAAGAATGTGGACATAACATTCGTAATTTTACCTGAAAGCTATGAATCTTCGTAGATGATATCTCATTTCTGAGAACACGTTTTCAAGACAATTGTCATATTCTAAGTTTATTATTTTTTATGGATACTAGGGCACATATAGTGACACAACGCGAAGGTTTTACATTATTGTTTTTGAATTTCTTATGCCGATTTCAAATTACGGTCAAAACGACGGAGACGACCGTTCGTAGCTAGGGGTGAAATCTTGCAAGGATCTGGTTGGATCTCTAAAGAAATGAGTACTTTTGTATCTAAAAAAGATTTTCTCAAAAAGTAAATAGAAAACTTGCAAGGATTTTTAAGCCGTTAAACTTACTTATTTCAGCCTTTTTTTTGCTGGTGTAAATATTCTGCTGTACTGGGCCCCGATCCTCGCCTGGGCCTTAGGCCCGTTGGACAGCGTTGGAGCATGGCAACCAAAACGGATGCCGATCCGACGGTCGTGAGCGCACTAGTCTAGAATAAAGCCAGCCCGTCGCCACCTCTCCGCGCTAAACCCTAGCTTCTTTTCTTCTCTCTCGCGACGGCGCCTACCACGCGGAAAACCCTAGCAGAGCACCTCCTTCCCCTCTCCCGCTCCATTCGCACGCGCACCCCGAGCGCCATTCGCACGCCTCAACCCCTCTCCTGCAGCACCCCGAAGGCCGAAGCACAGGCGACGTCCCTCCCTTTTCCCCATCGACGCCGCCACCACCTCCAGATCCGTCTTCCACGCACTTCGCCTTCTACGCACGCTCACTGCTTCGCCTTCGTCCCTCCCCTATGCCCGTCTCCGTCTCCCACCACGGCGTGGTCGTCATGAGGCTGGCGTCGTCGGGATCTGGCCGCCTCTCTCTCTCCCCCTTCTCTCTCGGTTTCTCTATCTCAATCTCTCTCTCTCTCTCTGCAGGCACCCCTGGATGGAATTGACGAGAGGCGGAGCCCTGCACGGATCCGCTATCTCCGACCTGTAAGCATGGAGGCCGTCGTCCACCTCGCGCTGCTGGTCGGGATCGGCGTCTTCGCGGGGCGCCCCACAGAAGGCAGGCCGAGGACGCTTCGGATCTGCAGGCCTGTCATGCTGCTGTCGCTGTCTTCCACTTCCTCGAGCTGCGACCCTAGTTGGCGCTTGAGGCGGCGCCGGCCCAAGCTGCTCCCCAGCCGCGGCAATGATGAGTTCAAGCCCATCCTCCACCGCCTCTCAGAGTTCAAGTTCTGGTAATATGACGTCTCTGGTGTGTACCCTCGTGTTATTTTCAGCAATGGAAAAATTTGACTGTTAGATCTGATTTTGGGGTCTGCTACTTTAATTTATCGCTTGTAGATATATGATTAGTGAACCAGTATTGAGAAGAATCAACTGATGTAAGATTAAATAGCGTTGCTTGTTAGTTTCCACAACTAGCATATACTATCTGATATAATGGTGATGAGTGAACCAGTTGAGTGCACTTTTTAATCTTTTTTCTAACACAGCTTTCCTACATGATGATACTTGTTAAATTGTCAGGTGCTTGATGGTTGGAACATTCAGGCGCACTACGTGAACCGCGGATGATCTGCTGCTGCCGACATGAGTATGGCGCTTAATCGATGTCTTTTCTTGTTTGAAATCTGCGATGTTAATTCATGTGTGTTGTATGTTAAATCGGTGTTGTTAAACAATTCATTCCCTGATCTTAAAACTTAAATATGGCATCAAGTCCCAGGGAAGTATCTTATTTAACATCGATTAGTTAGCCATGTGCTCACATCTTCCCGATGAGCTATATTTTGGCATGCTGTTTTAGGTGTCTTTTCTTTTTATTGAGTTTCTAATTTTGCCATGCTACTGTCATAGGTGTCTAATCTTATTTCGGAAATGTCTGTTAAATATAGCCTATAGAAGGCTAGCAAATTAATAAGATGAGATGGCTAAAATTCGCTGTCTTGTCAGTTGGTTATCAGTACCCTAAGTTAACTGAGTTGTTTTAGTTCATGTCAGTTGGTTCCTATCTTTCCAAACTCCAAAGTAACTGAATTATGAGTACTATACTTTACATGTCTAGCATTATTACTTTTCACATCAGTTTGCCCTCGTGTTCGATTCTTAGCTTGTTCAATTCTTGTTCAAATATTAAAAAAACATTTATAGCTTGCAAGATAGTGGTCCAATAGTTAATAATATCTTTGCACTGTACCTTGATTTGTAACTCTATTTGTGTTGGTGGACTGCAAGTGTTCTTTAGACCGTCTTCACAGACTTACAGAGGGATTTTCTTCTCATTTACAGGAGTTCCAGGCTGAAATTCGAAGATTTAGCAACTTGTTATGTTTCGGTGCTTCGGATGGAACCTGTAATTCCTTTTTCATGCTTTGCTAGCAGATCTTTGCTTGAATTAAATTGTTTGTTTATTTGTGCTTATAATTATGCTTTTATCTGGTTGTTGCAGCATGGTTTTCATTTCACCAACCAAATGAACATGTGTGCCTTCTTAAGTGATGCAAGTTTCCTGGAGCTCCAAGCTGAAGAATTTTGAAGAAGCGTGACAAAGCAAAGAGTAGCTAGTTATTTTTTTTTTTTGAACAGGATTCGATTACAAAGAACAGGAAGCTCAACACGCTTACAACAAGGTCCAGATGAGCCAGAAAATACAAACGGACCCAGAGAAGGCGCAAAGAACACCCCGAGCCACCAGCAGAGAGCACAAACGAATCCTTACCCGTACCCCAAGCACCTAGGCGTCGCCGGCGCCGCCGTACCTCGAACCGCCGGGAAGGAGGAGCCACCACACCATGTAGAAGACCGCATGAGCTGTCCGCCGCTGATGGACGGATCCGAGAACCTCTGAACGCCCACGGCCAGAGCTCCAGCACCCAGCAACCTCCCGTCTTCCAGCCGGCACCGCGCCGCCCAGGTCAACCACCTCCAGCCCCTCACCGCCTCCAGACGCCGCTCCCCTCGCCACCACGGCCGGCCGGAGCAGAAGCGTCGAAGAAGAAGACCGCCAGACCCACCTGCAACCAAAACGGGATGCCGACCTCCCGCAGCTCCTCACCTCGCCTCCACGGCCGGCCAGAGGAGCGCAGAGAGAGGACCGCACCTGACGAACAACCTCCACAGCCTCCCCGACAGCAGCGCCGTCGGACCGGAGAGAGGAGGGGGAGGACTTATTCTTCAAAGCCGCCGGCACCTTCTCCAGCCCGATGCCGACGCCGAAGCAAAGAAACCCTAAAAAACTACACCTACCTACACGCACGGACGAGATCCGGAGCTTCCCCCCACCTCGCGACGCCGGAACGGCGCCGGAGACGGAGGGAAGCGGCGGATTCGCCGGCGGAGACTCGGGACGCCCTTCTTCCGCTCCGATCTAGTTATGTATTGTAATAGTAGGCATATCTCGGTTGTGCAGATTGTAATAGACTAATTTAGTGTTATTTGGATGAATTTCTCTGTTCTGTTTGAAATGTGGATTTTGTATATGATTAAAAAGCTGTGATATGGAAACCTGACCAGTTTGACCCGCTGATTAAAATAAATATATCAAAAATCGACCGTCTGTTGTGTGGGACCGATTTGAGAGAAGAACCTGACAAGTGGGACCTGTCTGACTGGTGGGGCCGCCTAAAAATATAATCACTAAAAAAATTAAAAAAAGTCTGTGGGCCAGAAATAAAAGCCCGAAATGTTGGGCTTGGCCCATGTAACCGATCAGAATTGACTGGAACATAAAAAGAAAAAGGCCGAATTGTTGGGCTCGGCCCATATAAAACACCAGAATGGACCGGGCTGATTCTGATCTACGACCATGTCATTTGGTCATAATTTTGCCACGTCATCTTTGCCACGTTGGATCTGACGTGGACTGGCCAGATTGATAGTGACCAAAACAGTTGGTCATAAAATTTGTGACCTTTAGTTTTGGTCACAACCGTCTGTGACCAATCCCAAAAAAATGTCACATTCTGCCATTTGTGACGCTCATCTTTTGACCAATCGTTTTTCGTCACAAAAAGGTCATAAATGACAGTTCATGACCATTTATGTGACGAATATCGAGGGTCACAAGTTAGCATATTTCTTGTAGTGGACACAAACACGAAGGTTCCTTGTAAAAGATTGTTCCAAGTTCCAACACGAGGATGGAGTCATGGGACTTTAGACAACACCTCGACCGATGGAAACCGCCATGAAGGATATGCAAACCCCTAAACTACGTGTCGATAACACATAATTTCACTTCTTTGAGCACACCATTAACCAATAATACATAAACACATAGAACTATACCCGTGATCTTGGACTGTTTACATCGATGTGTCTCGTGTGTGCTACCCATGGAAACTTAGACTCATACCTCCTACAAATAAGCACACATCCATAATCAGGACAAAAAAAAAGTCGAGAAAACTTAGAAGTACATCTAAATCCACGCGTTTGAATCTTATTGAGTCGTCCTTGCATCATCGGAGGAGAGATAGAAAACTGACACAACGGTAAGTGATACAGATCGGTAGAGGGGTAGAGGGATGTTTATCGTATAAAATCGCCACAGTAGCCACCTGTTACGTACGACGGGATCTGGGGGAGACTCGGACGGGAACGCACCCCAATCTACGTTGATGGTCAGGTTACTCGCAGGGGGCCCCATGGGTGGGACTAACCTATACACAGTGCATACAAGACGAAACATTACCAACAAGATAATAGGCTGGCGACCAGACCAACACCACCCAAACCGGAGCATAAACCCGGCGACACAGATCCACTTGCTACTTGACGCCATCAACCACGGCGTCACAGCGCCGAGATGGGGTTGAAACTTGGTACCGTTATTTGACGTAGCATTGTCACCACCATCACGACACCGTCACACCACATAATTCTAACTTTTAGGGTCTGATTACGGCGTTGAGCGAATCCAGAGTCCACACCCCCTCCTGCTTCTAGAGCGGCAGGCAAACGAGGTGGGGACCCAAGACCCATTGATCATCGGCCAGGATGGGGAAGGGAGCTAGGGTTTTTCTCGATGGTAGGCGGCAGTTGTTTCTGATCCTGTCTAGCTCCCGCAAGAACAACGATACTGTCTAGTACTCTACAACCCCACAAACCAACCTATCGATATCCAGTTGGTTACAGACCTGTTAAGCTGTTATTACTGTGATTTTGGCGCCCCAGTGTGGAAAACATGACAGGACGACCAAGCATGAAAATCGTCAAGCCCTTCAGATCTCAGACAAGTGAACCAGAGTTACCATGTTACAGGACAAAACCTTACTATCATCAAGGACAAAGGCTGGCTTTATAACAGTTCATCGCCTTCTGCCACCGAACCACTCAAATAACAGCTATATCTAAAAGGTTGCTAGATCTCAAGACATACTTATTTACCATATGTCAGGAGATAATTTAATTTATTGCTAAGAGTTTATACAAGCGGCCACCAGAAGATTCCAATTAGATATAGGTGGCTCAGCTCAATAGACCTGCCCAATAGCACAGACGAAGGATGAAACCATTTTCACCAAATAGATTGACTGAACTGCTATGATCTGGATTACCAAACTGATGGGTTAGCTATCATGCACCCTAAGGCGCTTCTCTTGGGAGGCCTGAGATCCATCATCTGTATTTGCTAGGGGATCGCACGACTCAATTTCTGCTGTCCCTTGGTTGCCACCAGCACGCTTCGAGTTTTCTCTTAATTCCGCGATCCCGGGGTTGTCTCCTGTTCTATTTAGGTCATCATCTGCATCACTCACCCTATTTCTGTTAGCGGAATTGCTCGGCTCTGATGATAAGGATGCTGTACCTCCTGAGGACAGATCCAGCACCTTCTCCTTGTTGGATTTAGACTGCTTTTCAAACATCATCTGCAGATACTTCCCTTGTTCTTCAATTCGCAACTGCAACTTTCTCTGAGTCTGCAATAGAAAGATGGAATGAAGTTGGTCACATGTTGATAGTCTCACTGAGCTTGGCCCATATCATGTTAAGACAAATGCAACTAAGCGGATGTTTCTTTGATCGAGTAGCACACTACTGCAGTCACAAATTGATTTATGATCACAACCAAGCGTACAAATTTCTCACATTTGTTTGTCTAAAAGTGTATTATGTTTGGCATGCCACTCTTTATTGGGTCATTATTTGTCATGAAACGAGACAGCACCCAAATTTATAACAGTCTATGTGCTTTTGGACTAGAGTACCTCAAGTTGTTCATGAAGACGTTTCTGAACTTCCATCTGAAGGCGCAGCGCTTCAGTAAGATCCATGCTCCTGTGTAAGAAAGTGAACATCATGCAAAGTGTGTTAATCATGGCTTGACATGAAGCCTACAGAATATAATTGGGGCCCGGCAGAAAGTGAATACAGAATGGGCTCAACAGTCCTCATGAAACTCCCATAAGAGGTTGGATTTGACAAAACCACATTTAGAGCATTGGTCCGGATTTTAGCATAAACAGCACCAGTTTTCTAATTATTCGTTCGACACCAGGGAACATAATTGTGAACACAATTCTTATATCATGTCTACAGATAACCAATATTTCGGAAATGGGTCAGCTTCTAGGAAATTCACAGCACTTGGAGCATAAGCAACAATGGTTTTTAAATGTGCGCTCATTCCAAAAAGGTGGTATATCTGTCCACTCGGCTATATGTTTGCAAAAATGTACTCAACTTCTTATTAATACCCTGAAAATATCAAGATTGAAGGCAACCGAAGGAAAAACAAATGAATTTGCATGCCCACCATCAGATATTTATGATATTCACCTATCAGGTTATCAATCATCCATAATTGGTGCGAAGAAAACCAAAACCATTTTAGCTCCATCAAACTTAGTGCAGCAAAATAAAATTACTGGGTTGGCTTCGGAAGAGGCTATTAAGCATTGTTTAAATTTTGCAAGATATTAAAACTGCAAGGAGTAGAATCCTGTATTATTAAGCATTTCATTTCTCTTCTCATTAGGAGGCAAAAACAACTTTATCAGAAGAGAAATAACTCAATATTGGTAATATTAAATTATACTCCTTGCACTTTTCTGACCTCACATAATTGAGAAACATGCTTAAATATGAAATTTAGCATCTCCATTAGCCAAAAACTAAATTGACTTTCCAGCACTAACTTTAATAAGCTGACTTGATTTCGTAACTGTATGCACCAATTGTGAGATAACTGATAACTGAATTAACAAAAAATATCTGTTGGTAGGCATGAAATTCCTTAGAGATTTTCTGCGTTACATCCCAACTTAGTTGCCCTTTTTTATTATCAGTTTTAATAAGATTGATACCAGGACATCTATGGGAAAAAGTCCAAATTATTGACTTGATTTCGTAACTGTATTGCAGCTATTTGTTTGTAATCCCCATTTAAATGCAGTTGAATCACAAACCTATACTGGCATTAGCTTTTTCTCAACGCAATTATTGACTATTAGTCCGAATTCCATTTTACAAAACAAACTAACATCTTAATTATACATAAGTACTGGTGTTAGCCTGGATAGTTGATGTGTGTCTTTGTCACATCGCATAGTAACCTGCTACCAATAAGCATCAAGAGAGATGTGCATCGTGCTAGAGTACAATGGAATAAGAGAAGAAGAAGAATAAAATTATTATTCACTCACGATTTCAGGTCTAGAGTCAATTCTTCAGTGGTGGATCTTTCTCCTGTTGTACCTAAATAATTAGATAAGGAATAGTCATGTTATGTTAACAATTACATCAGTCACAATGTGGCTGCATGCATGCATTCAATAATGGATCCTTACAAAAAAAATGGCATCACGAGATGATTTACATATACTAGCACATATGCCCGTGCGTTGCTACGGGCTGATTTATTTGAAATGTCTTAGTTGATATAGAATTTCATTACTGAGAACCATTTTCTCCTTGACGTGGTGAATATACAAAATTGTTGAATACAAACAAATCCATCTGCTCCGTCCACCCCATCCGTTGCATTGTTTCTCTGCATTGCTACTCGTCGCCGCTTACAACCGTTCTGCTCCCAGGACTCTTGAATGGGGAGAAGACTCAGATTGGTAAGGGGATCCTCTTTCTACTCCAAAAACTCTATGTGTCGACAATCCATCTCTCCATCCAAACGCATGGCGACATTGTGGAGAGTACAATCGATTTTTTTTAATGTGACGACAGATCGTTCCAGATTAAATGGAGCATTGTTGCGTACATAGTCAAAGTCTAATCGTTCGGATCCCTTTTTTTTCCTTTTTGAGAAACGACATCTATTCGCACATACATTATTTTGTTTTTGAGAATTACTATATTTTTTTTTGAGATTTTGAGAACTAATATATTTTTTGCTGATATTTTAAGAACTACTACATTTTTTATAGAAAAGAACTGTACTATATATTCATAATACATCCAGTGCATAGATTTGGGCTAGATATCATTTTTCATGTTTGGTTGCACATGCCCGGGAGAACTTGTGGGCTGTACCACTCGTGCTAGCCAAACCAGCCGAAAGGAGCCAAGCAAGCCCAGCCCAATCGACGCTGACCAAATCGCATCTTGCCGTCGTCGAGCACCGCATCGGGAAGAAAATTTCCCAAATCGCATCATCTCCTCGTCCAACGCCGGCCGGAATCGTCCTCCGCCGTCTCCCTTCCATCCCGTCCACCGCCACCCTTCCCTTGCCTGCAGTCGGCACCTCTGCCGAATCCTGAGGCGCGGACCTGGCCCCCGGCGCCGTACAAGGGAGCTCGGTTCCAACTCTCCTCCTACCTCCTGGAGGCGCTCGACAGCGAGTAGAGGATGAGGCTACAGCGTAACATCTTGTCGGGGAGCATGAAGTAGATCTGCCCCGGGCAAAGCTCCTCGCCGTCAGCCACCTGCTTGCCGTGGTCTACCCCCTCTCAAAGAGGAATCGATGGACAGAGGTGGCGGCCGGAATCAATGGACAGAGTTGCATCAGTTGAACTGCACACATATAATTCTCTGTCAGTAACTATGACCACCGAGATTTTCATCAGGTCAGCTGGTCAAGCGTCACTCCGGCCGTCGAGATGCCACGACGTGGGGAAGCGCCGTGGCCATCTCTTCCAATAATCAACTCCCATGCCCGCTCGACGTGTCTCCCTCCCAGAGCTGCTGCTAAGGTACCGGTTACCGGTTGAGCGCGAAGCAGGGAAGGGGCGTCCCGGCGAGATCGATGCAAGAGGTTGGTGGACGGCGCCGGCGAGCTCGATGCAAGAGATTGCTGGCGGCGCCGGCGGACTCGAGGCAGGGCATGGGAGATGGTGACGCCGGCGGCTCGACGCAACGATCGGGAGGCTGGTCGGCACGATCGGTGGAGGGTGGTGCGCCGCGCAACGCGCGGGGATAGCTCGCGAGCTCGGTATGGAACCGCTCATGTCACTTGGCGGTGGCATATGGTGTAATATGTCTAACTCGGTCTAGCGATGTAGGGGTAGGATTGGGAATTAAAAAAACGTACCATCACCTTAAGCCATATTATATAGTAGAGATATAAATAAAGCATCACCCCCTAGCCATTATCAGAAAAATATAATCAACTCAATAGCTCGTCATCATGATTCATGAAAAAAAATCAACTACACAAGGAAGATCCAAAATAAAATGCAAGCACAAAAAAATATAATCCAGACAAACCTTCAGTTAGTTCTGGTTTATAGCGGGCTGTGCGGTACTTCTGCAATTCAAACCAGATCAGATAAGAATGTGAGAACTCAGGTCTCTTATGGGCAACAGTACTACTTAGAATGAGAATTCCGAGATATAACAGAAAACCTGCAGATGGCTTTTCACATGATATATTGTCAAACCGTCAACTTTCATAAGCTTCAGCACACCTTTAGGAGTAGCTTCTGAAGGCACAAGACAAATAAATGCAAGCATTAGAGGATGGTAGAACAAGATACATATATAAGATGTATTTATGGGAAAACAACAACAAAGCAGACATACTTTCACTACCACCAAGCTTATTTACAGCGTCTACGAAACATTCATGGAGTTCTGGGGTCCACCTCATCCGTTGTTTGGCTGCAGAGTTGCTATTGGGAGGACTAGCTACATTACAAATCTCTCCACCATGAGATGAAGCTGTCTGGATCACAGCTGGGTGTGATGCAGCCGAATTGGAAGGTTGAACCATGGACTACAACAAAGGCCAGAAAGAAACTTTTGGTCAGGAACATAAGGAATTGGCTTACCAAAAGCATCACAAAGAGAATTTAAACAAATATCACTCTAGAAACTATAACTCCAACAAGTTATGGGATTTCCACCTTAAAATTAAGTGGACCTAACATTTTTATTTTGTGCCAAAGGGAAGATGTAACATAACATATATCACTTAGAATTTCCAGAGAGACACTCATTGTCAAGAATATAAATATTCATTACAAGATTCTAATGTAACTTCTATTAGTCAACCTAACAACAGACAGTGGAAACAAGAAATCGTTACTCTGTGACCTCACTATCACTCTAACAAAACATATTACACATCCTTTTTATGCTTCTAATAAGAGGAAGTGATGGTTCCCTATCTTATCTATTTCAAAAAGACACTGGAAGGAAAAAAAGAGAGTATGGGCCCGTTTACAAAAATATCGAATATGCCCCAAGAAGTATACGGGAAGCCAAAACTTTCTCTAAGCTAACTACCAGAACGGAATACACAGCTACCACAAAACTCTTTTTGGTTTTTCATTTGCATACCTTCGACTGAGAATCATTGGTCGTTGCGTCTAGAATATCTTTCCAATCATCATTCATTATCTCTGCCCACCATTCATTTTGTTTAGCAACAACATCAGATGTCACAGGAGGACTGCCATTCTGGATCTGATTACCAGAAGCAGGGATGTTATCTCTGTAATCTGATAAACCATCAACCGAACCCGGGAACCAAGTTTCCTCAGTGTGTCCTCCAGGGATGCTATTAGATAAAGGCTGAAATACTACAGTATCTGATGACTGAGAAGCAAAAGAAGCAACCATAGACTGCCTCTCGTGGTTAGGCACAGAGTTAAGTGGATTAGCAGGGTATCCTAGTGAAGCTGAATACGATGATCTCATAGCACCAGCTCTTGGGTGCAAACTAGCAGACTGAAGTGCACTGTGATGTAAGGGCACAGAATCATTCGTCAGTTGCCTTTGCATCAGAGTAAGTTGGGGATTATGAGGCCCGGGGAAGTTTTCTTTCAAAGAATTTGGCAGAATAGGTAAAGAGGATGACATTGCTCCAGAAACCCTGCTGTTGTGAGACTGCCTCAGATCACACCTCCTCATCAAGATTTGTGCACGAGCTCTGCTTATTTCCCATAAATTGGTTTTGATATCTTCCTACAGCGCAGCCTTACCAAAATTGTTGATCCATAAATCTGTCATGGGTTAAGAAATGAAGAATTAATAAAGGGGAATTATGGTCAGATCGTAGGAAATGTAACCAGCATAAACATAGGAAATCATAGCTAATATATCAAGCACGCATTTCTGCATCCTAGAATCAACCATGAGTAAGCACTAGGCAGCAATCTACATGGTGTGATGTGGATCTCATGTGCGAAAATCCAAGAAACAGCAAACACCCGCATGCAGAATCCTACAGAGAAGCTTCACACTCTGCACAGCGCATCCTGAAGTTTCCTATTTACTGTGCAATCTGTGATACCATAGTCAAACAAGTGTTTTTTTTTTGATAGCTAATACTTGTATTCATACGGAAAGGAAAACATTACACATCCAGATACAAGCAAGGAAAAAACAGAGAGGATACAGAGACCACCACTGCTGCCTCCCTCCATCTTCAACCTCGAAGTCACCCAGCACGCGAGACCTCCACCGTCGGAGACGACGAAGGAAACAGCCGCCGGGAGCACTCACCACGGGAACGGAAGAACTTCTTGCCCGAAGGCGTTGATGAGCCGCAGCAACCACCAGCTCCGACGAGCTGGATCTAAAGACGGTGAAGGTCCATCGGCCGGGGACGTACCCCAAGCTCCTGCCACCCCAGATCTGGGGCCAGCGCCACACCACCTCACCGGAGGTGGCCAAATCTTCAACCTGCACACCGCACACCCCAGCAGCAGCAGCCGCCTCGAATCCCCTCCGCCAGCCTCCTGTACACCCGTCACCAGCCTGCCGTCGACGCCGGAGAGAGCAACGGCAGAGCGGAGACGCACCTGCAGCCTGGCAGCCCCGTCGAAGACGACGCCGAAGAGGGGAAGCCGCAGAGCACCAAAAAGACGACGCCGACCACCCCACCACATCAGCGCCGCCCAAAAGCCCCTTATCTACATGCCGGAGCGCATATCTAGGGATTCCCCATCCTCCCGCCGCCGGAGCGGCCGGCGGAGGGTGAGGAATCCCGCAGATACGCCGGCGGCCGCCGGGAGAAACCGAGTCGTCTCCGATTCGTCTCTTAGCACTGTAGAGAAGAGAGGGTTCCAGAAATTGTGTCGAGTGTCGCTTGCTTCTTTTCAGTTCTGCTTATAGTCAAACAAGTGTTGGTACCCATGTTGTACTCCCTCCGTTCCAAATTAATTGACTTTCATTTGTTCACATGTTGATGTATCTAGACATGTTACATGCATAGATATATCCATATTTGGACAAATGAAAGTCATTTAATTTGGAACGGAGGGAGTATGTGCTATTAACTCGCAGGATGATGATAGCCACGGCTTAAGCCCTACAAGATCTGAATTAAACCCCAGGGGACATGGCAACTGTAGCCCGGGGGCAGGACAATCACAAGGGTACCTAATTCTTCTGTAAGCACACTGCTCCCAGTTCCCAACCGCACAAAATATCCCCAATCATTTCCTGTACCACCAACATCACGTACCATCACAATTCACGAGCACGTGTGCCACCAAGAAGCCCCCGTACACGCGAAATATGTCGCGATCAGAACCCTAGAGAAACCCCGCCTGCCAGCGCGCTCCTCCGATCCTGTCCCATCGGCCCGTTTACAGCCGGAATCGCCTCAGCGGAACCGATCGCGCCGATACGACGGGCTAGGGCCTAGAGCGACGGGCGATCGAGAGGACGGAGGTGGGAATTGAGGAATTTGGGGGGGGAGAGGCGCGTCCGTACCTGGGTTGTGAGGAAGCTGCTCGCTCGGTGCGGCTTTTTGGAGGAAGAGGGAAATCTGGGGCGTGGCAGTGTGTCGCGATGGGGGGAGGCTGCGGGAATGGAGGAGAGAGAGAGGGAACCTGGTGCGCACAAGAGGAGAGGAGAGGAGGACGACGCCCACCAGAACCAGTTGGCTGCCGGGCACCGCGCACCATGGGCGTGGCCTTTTTGCGGAGGATAGGGCCCTTCGGCCGCCGTGCGGCCAACTTGGACGGCTGGGACGCTATGGTCCACCTCACGGCGATTGCAATTTGCACGCACGCCGCGGTTTTTCCCTTGGCTTTTCCTGGAAAGGGGTGAGAGCATCTCTAACAGATCCCTTAAAACGCGAAAACCCTTAAAAGTCCGGCGACTTTACGGGTCGAGTCCGGTTTTGTGGCCAGAGCAGAGCCTGTAAAAGTTTGCGAAACTGTAAACGTTTTAAAGGTCCCCTCAAACGCGAGCCTCCAACCTGTGTCTTTACAGATTTGAGGGCGATATACAGGCCACGAACTGGCCGGAATTCTTCGTCCTCTCTCCACGCCGCCGTCCGTACCAAATACTCCAGCCGTCGATTCCTCGCGTCTCCGATAAAATCTTGCACTGTCGTTCAAAGATTCACAGTCGCCGCGCTCGAGATACGACCGTGCAGGCGAAAGCCAGCTCCATACGTGCCGGAGCGAGCTCGACCAGAACGACGGGGGACCAGAACGAGCTCGACCGGAACGACGAGGTCAGTGTTGGCCGCTGACAGCATCGATGGGGCTTCGTGCGTGCGTCGGGAAGTTAGCTAGCTGAGCTCCTGATGGATCGATTGGGCTTTGTGCGTGTGCCGGAAGCTAGCTGAGCTCCGGATGGATGGATCGATTGATGCACCGCAGCTAGCTAGTTGAGCTCAGCTAGACCAGTCACGCACACGCGCAGCACGACGGCGGCTGTTGTACGCATCTGGTATATGAATCGGTGGAGTGTAGTATAGGAAGGATTGGGAAATGTATGAGGAAGAAGAAGACTACAAAGAATATTTAGAGAATATTCTGTTTTACAGTTCGGCTATACGGTTTCTGCTATGGAGCGACTCGTTTTGGTCCAAAAAATGCGAGATTCGCAGACCGTAAAATGGTTTTAAGGTTCCGCGGTTTGAGGGCTCTCTTAGAGATGCTCTAAATGTAAATATATACCGTAGGTCAACAAAAATATTTAGCTATGACTAGCTTTCCTAAGGATTTTATCTCAAAATATATTTATTTTTAATGCAAGTGTGGTATGGTGTGAAAAGTCTATTGATATTGTCAGGTAAAGCAAATTATAATTAGGTCAACCATTTTATATCTCATTGACCCATATGGTGCAATTTTTATATGGTTCTAATTTGCATGCCCACCATCAAATATTTATGATATTCACCTACCAGCTTATCAGTTATCCCTGTGATTGGTGCGAAGAATACCAAAACCAATTTAGCTCCATCAAACTTAGTGCAACAAAATAAAATTACTGGGTTGGCAAAAGAAGTGGCAGAAGTGCATAGTAATCATTATTCAAAATTTGCAAGATATTAAAACTGAAAGAAGTAGAATCATGTAGTGTTAAGCATTTCATTTCTCTTCTCGTTAGGAGGCAAAAAAAACTTTATCAAGAGAAATAACTCAATATTGGTAATACTCCCTCCCGTCCATATTAATTATCTCTCAATCGGACGTATCTAGACATATTTTAGTGTTAAATACATCCGATTCAGTGATAATTATGAATCAAAGGGAGTATTAAATTATACTCCTAGCACTTTTCTAGTCTCACATGATTGAGAAATATGCTTAAATATGAAACTTAGCATCTCCATTAGCGAAACACTAAATTGACTTTTCAGCACTAACTTTAATAAGATGATTTGATTTCGTAAACTGTATATAACTGATAACTGAATCTACCAATGTGAAAGGCGACAACAAAATTGTTACCATGCTATTCTCTTTCTGGTGAGTCCTACAGGTTTTACGGAAATCTACGTTGCTATATTTCCATGTTGAATTGCGTGCAACAAATTTTTATTTTATAAGTTGGTCATGGACCTATGTACACCACATGATAACAACCACATTGCATAAGATCATATCAATTAATATAATTTACATACGCAAACATACTATAAATCCAGGCTAATGATGTTTTAATACCAAAGTACAAAAGCACACACACTTTGCTAAATTTTGACTTGCTAGATAATTTTAACAATGAAAAAATAGTGTAATTGATTCAGTTTCTACTTTACAAGTTTCTATAAAAATGCTTACTTAATCATAAACTAGAAAATACTAGACATTTGTTACATCGTACTCTTTACGGATCTTTACCATAAATATTTATAAATTATATTGATAATGCATTGTAGAAATTATGCAGAATATTAAAATATACTTTGTTACAAAATACAATTTTATATATTTCAGTGAATTCATTACAAAAAACCAAGGAAAAATAGCGTTTGCCTTTAATACGCTATTTGCGAGACATTGTACACTGATTTATTTAGCGAGCTAATTCTCAAAACGTTATAGCGTGCTATTAGCAGCGGTATAGCGGCTATTTTTTCCATGCAAAAAACACTAACTAATATTATTATTTTTGTGAGTTATAAGGTTAAAATATGTGAACAAACATAATATTATACTTATAATACCATAATATGCTAAAACAAGATCGAGAGAAGTATAAATTTTTAGTATAAACTGTTACATTTTGATTCGCCTCGGGCCCAATTTTTATTGGATCGACCCTGCTCCTCTGGTGTCCATGTTCTTCCGCGAGCCAGTGAAGTTCTACCATCTCCAGCTTCATGATTTTGCACCTAATTCCATTCTCGGTTAGCATTTTCATGGTCTGTGCTAAGATAATTTGGAGATAGTGTCATTTTCTGGACCTCTCGATCGAGAGATTCTGCTGTGATCGCCAGTGAGAGACCAACGGAGCTTGGCTATTGATTTGTGGAGCAATTTCCTTCCAACAGCATCCCAATTCGCCTTACCCAATGGAATTTTTCAGGGGTGCCGCACATATTTTCGGGATGCTGATTGAGATGTTCTTTAACATCAAAAATCAATATACATGGTGTAACAAATATTGTTCCAATTTACGCTCAATGTTATTTAGTCTAAGCATGTCACAATTTTTTCCCAAAAGAACAATTTGTCTATTTTGACCTCTCCATTTCCCATATGGATCAATCAATGGCTCATGTTTGAAACTGAAAATTTGTACTCCTACAGCTAATAGGAGATCACACTAAGCTTAAAAGTCCGTAGTAAAATATTCCCTCCGTTCGAAAATAAATATCTTGATTTCAGTTCATATTTAAACTTATTATTGTAAAAAAAAACTAGTGGAGTGATTATCCAGATTAGGAAAATTCCTACCGAAATCGTTTGGTACTACGACGACTGGCACATAGAAACCACCTGCAACTACTTAGAGCATCTTTAGGAGATACTGAATAAGCCCCCAGCCCGGAAAATTCTGACTAATATGGGGTCTGGACCTTTTTTATGGCCCGAACAGGTACCGCATATCAGACCGCCCCAGAAACTTTTATCTAGGGTTGCGGATAAGCGGTGGCTCCGGCCCTATTTTATTGGTACCGGGGGCCATTTAAGATTCGCCCCTTCCCCCCATAACTCCACCGCGATTTAGTTGCCACCGTCGATAGGGTTAGTTTGCTCTAGCGAGCAATTAGTCCATTCCTTCGTCGGCAAATGGAGCACATGCACGGCGGTGCTAGCCTCAGCGGTGCGGCGGGGGCATCACTGCCGCCACTAGAGTACTCCGCCTCCTCCGAAGAGTACCCCGAAGACTCCAGCTCCTCCATTTCGTCGCTCGGCAAGCCCACCACGAAATCCGATGCAGAGGAGCTTGCATCGCTGCCGCCAGCGGGGGCATCACTGCCGCCACTAGAGTACTCCGCCTCCTCCGAAGAGTACCCCGAAGACTACAGCTCCTCCATTTCGTCGCTCGGCAAGCCCACCACGAAATCCGATGCAGAGGAGCTTGCTGCAATCATGAATGACGACGAGCTGCTCGCGCGCATCAAGGAGAAGTCGGTGCGCTCTGCCTATCGCGCGAATAAGCGGCGTTGTTCGGCCGACGAGTGGGCCACCGTGATCAACCAATCGTCGCTCTAGCGCGATAACGGGTTGAGTCTCTTAGTGTAGCAGCGGTGCCAGGGGAGGGAGGAGCGCCGCCAGCGCAGCGGCATGTCCATAATCCAGCCGGCGCCGAGCAGCAGCCCTTTTGATTCTTCGTATGTAAAAATCTACTCCCTCCGTTCGGAAAAAAGATGCCATAAAAGTGGATACATCTAGACCTATTTTAGTGCTAGATACATCCATTTTAGTGACATGCTTTTCCGAACAGAGGGAATAGTTTCTATGTGCGTAAAAATCTAATTTCTATGTCGTTTGATGAACCATGTTTCTTTTTTAAATTTCAAGTATACAAATTTTCGCTATCTATTTTGCGCGATCCATTTGCGAAGTGCAAAATCAGTTTCGGAGGAAAACGGAAACTTGTTTTCTGCTAGAGCTGCTTTTAAACGAACACGAAGATCTCCTGGAAGCAAAACCGTCCAATGGCGAAGACGAAGAAGTCCAGGAGCCCCGCCCCAGATCCGCCCGCCGCCGCCCGGCTCCCATGGCACACCCCAGCGCCGCCGCTCGCCACCGCCCTCCTTATCTCCCTCGCCGCCCTCCTTGTCCGCGCGCTTGTCTCCGTCGGCCCCTACTCGGGCCAGGGCGCGGCGCCCAAATTCGGCGACTACGAGGCTCAGCGGCACTGGATGGAGCTCACGCTCCACCTGCCCTCATCCGACTGGTACCGCAACACCTCCGCCAACGACCTCGCTTACTGGGGCCTCGACTACCCACCCCTCTCCGCCTACCAGAGCTGGATCCACCCCGCCTCATCAACGCCTCCCTCCCCGACGCCGTCGCTCTCCGATCCTCTCGCGGGTTCGAGTCCCATGAATCGTACGTACCCAATGGACTAGCGTTTACTACATCGTAATGTGCAGAACTGTGTGTTTGTTTTAAGTCTTTGCGGCCTGTTTCCTGTAGGAAGTTGCTTATGCGGTGGACGGTGCTCTCGTCCGATCTCATGGTGTTCTTCCCCGCGGCGCTGTGGTTCGTGTGGACGTACATGAATAATGGGTTGGTGGTGACAGGGAGAGGCGAGATGGGTGGATGTGGCTTCTCGCCATGGTTCTTATCAATCCGTGTTTAGTATTAATCGACCACGGCATTTTCAGGTGGGGATTATCCTAGTGGTTTATGTGCATTGGAGCAGGGCAATAGTGCTGACTGCATTGTCCATTATGTTATGTTTCATTCTGTGCCTAATATGTACTTTTGTTTCAGTACAACTGCATCAGCCTTGGGCTGACACTGGGAGCGATTGCTGGTGTCTTGTCGAGGAACGAGCTTGTTGCTGCTGCTCTCTTTAGTCTTGCAATTAACCATAAGCAGGTGCACCCTTGTCTCGAATAATTCTTCCAGGGAGGTGAAACTGTTTTCTTGAAAATATTCCCTACTTCATTGGGAATTGGAGTAAAATCTGATGGAGTGATGTGTCAGTTAGTCTTGCATGAATTTGAACCTACTACAAATTCTTGCTTATTTAAATAAGACTAATCTGCACCTTTTCTTCACTGTTCATATACAAATGTTTCAAACATATTGTGATTCTATAAATTCATGGCCACATTCGGTATCTTGCAGATGAGCATGTACTTTGCGCCGGCTTTTTTCGGGCATCTTCTTGGGAAATGCATGAAGCGAAAGTATCCAATTGTGGAATCATGAAACTCGGTTTTGTTGTAGTGGGAACTTTTGCTCTGGTTTGGTGGCCATACTTGCATTCTTTTGAGACTGCCATACAGGTAATGAATACATGTACTGTCTGGTTATTTATTGTTCAAGCAACCACAATATATACTGAAGAAATAACGTTCAAAACATGTAGAAATGTTTACAGAGCTGGCGATTCATCAGAATGAAACTTATTTTATGTATAATTGGCTTAATTCACTGTTTGTCAATCATTGCTAAACATATGAAATCTACTGTCAGGTGATCTCTCGATTAGCTCCATTTGAGAGAGGCATATATGAGGATTATGTTGCAAATTTCTGGTGTAGCACCTCAGTTCTTATTAAGTGGAAGAGATTGTTTGCAATAAAGCCGCTGAAACTCATCAGTCTTTCTGTACCATCCTGGCTTTCTTGCCTTCATTTCTTCAGCAAGTCAAGTCACCGAGTAATCTTGGCTTCCTCTATTCTCTGTTGAACAGTTCATTCTCGTTCTATATGTTCTCCTACCAAGGTATGTTCAACTACTAAGTTGATATTTATTTTTTGGGCAAGTGTATATATGTTTCTTGGATTTCATGTTTCCTTTTTTCCTATTTGCAGTGCACGAGAAATCAATATTGCTTCCTCTTTTACCTGCAAGCCTTTTAGCATTACATGAACCTCACCTGTATGGATGGTTCACGTACTATGCACTTTTTTCGATGTTCCCGCTTATCTGCCGTGATCAGCTTCTTCTACAGTATATAGCTGTCCTTGGCTTATTCTTTCTTATTTACTACTCACCTGGTGGAAGCTATGGAAAGGAGGTGAAAATTCCATTTGGAATAAAGGCAGCTCTGAGCCTGCCATTGTTATGTTCGATCATACTTCACATTGTATACATGCAAATAGAGCCTCCAAAGAGGTACCCTTCCTCTTTGATGCACTGATAATGTCCATCTGTTTCTCACAATTTGTTATTTTGAGCTGTATACAAATTATAAGCAATGGATGTTGGACTTCCAACCTAGACCAGTAGGTAGGAAGAAGGACCTGTGATTGAAAATTTTGACAGCTAGTTTTATAGAAATAGTCATTGTACCATTGTAACCTTGAGTTGTTCCTCTGTAACGAAATTGTTCATTTTTTATGAAATGGATGAAATCTTTCCATGTGGAGAAGACACAGATCAGAAATTTGTGCTTTAAGAATTATCTTGTGTTCTGTAATTCTGTTGTGTATGATGACTAAAACCAAAATGCAAGCTATGTGCCCATGGTAATACCAAGTCTGATAGTATTAGCCGTCAGAAATACAACATAGATAAATGTCTTGCTATCATTCTACTTGAAATTACAAATGCCGGTGTCCTGTTTAAATTGTTGTATCGTCTTTTATCATCAGGGCAAGAACTAGGAATTGGTAGTCTGGTCCTAAATTCCTGACAGGATTGGACTACCATTGAAACACGAAAATTGTATGGCAACATCTTTTTTGTGCATATGCAACATAGAAACTGTTGCATGCGACATTATCTTCTGAGATGTTTCCGTGTAAAAACTGTTCTACGATGGAAACATTCTTTTTATGTGATAGGAACACGTTTTGGTGCAATGAGCTAGTCCTGCCAATAGTTAGGACGAAGTACCCATAAATTGGATCCCCCCTATTATCAGTGGAAGTACTCAGAACTGTCTGTTTGGCTGCTCCAGCGCTGCAGTAAATAACAACAGTTAGTAGCACATTCGAGGTAGTTTGGCCTGTTCTTTATGTCCTATTTCTGCAGAATTGGCTTTGTTCTTGATTCTTCTTCTAGCCATACATTAGAACTCCGCCATACAAAATCACTCAGGAGTGCTAATGGTAAATCAAATAAATACAAGTTCTTCATCTACATATTCGGCAAGCCATTTGCCGAGGAGGAAGAAACGGTCCGACCAAAAGAGAATCTGATCCAAAAATCAGCTACTTTGGTTCGACCTTGGACTGAAGGAATATCCTCCGCTGTAATCGTCGAATGAGTCGGTGCTCACGTCCTTCTCTTTCTTTGGGAGAGGATCTTCGTAAGGGTGGCGAGGAGGTGCACCTTTAGTGACACCAAAATCCGTTGCTGACGTGGAGGCGGACGTCGAGGCACTGCTGAGCCCCTCGCTTTGCAGCATCATCTCAATCTCCTTGACGACGTCACTCATCGACGGTCGGGCGGCAGCGCCCTCCTCCACACACCGTAGGGCCAGCTGCACGAACTTGCTGAATGCGGCGAGATGGTTCGTGTTCATGATCCTGGAGTCTATCATGCCCTGAGCCCGCAGAACTCGGTGTCGGCGGCATCGAAAACCCTCTTCGCCTCCCGGACGATGTACTTCCCCTTCTCGATCGGCTGCCTTGCAATTATCAGTTCAGCATGACCACGCCGAAACTGTAGACGTCACTCTTCTCCGTCAGTTGCTGAGACATGTAATACTCAGGATCCAGATAGCCCTGCAGGTGAAGAACAAAATCACCAAGTCACATCACCGGAAGGATCATCGCATGGATGTGTGTGCAAGAGCCGATTGCTGAGCCTTACCAGGTCCTTTCACTTGGGTGCTGACGTGCCCCTTCTCGCTCTCGGACACTAATTTGAGAGGCCGAAGTCGGCGACCTTGGCGGTGAGGTGCTCGTCCATGAGGATGTTGCTGGACTTGACATCCCGGTGAATGATGGGCGGGTCGGCGAGCTCGTGCAGATAGGCCAGCCCACGCGCGGCGCCGAGCGCCACCCGGAGCCGCTTCTTCCAGTCGAGGTGCAGGCCGCTCTTGCCCGCGAGGCTGTCGCGCAGCGTGCCGGCGGACATGTACTCGTAGACGAGCATCTGCTCCCCCTGCTCGAAGCAGAAGCCGACGAGGCCGACCAGGTTCTTGTGGTGCACCCGGGAGAGCAGCTCGATCTCAGTCTTGAACTCCTGCCCGCCCTGCATGGAGCCCTGCTGCGCCCTCTTGATGGCGATGAACTGCCCGTTGGGCAGCATGCCCCTGTACACCTTGCCGTACCCTCCGTATCCCAGCTCGTTCGCCTCGCAAAGTTGTTGGTGCTCCGCTTGAGCTCCTCATGGGAGAACCACCTCGCCCCTTTCAGCCGCGGAGCGCCGCCCTTCTCCTCGCTCCGAGCCCACGATGCTGCAGCAGTTTCATCAGGTTTTCCTCTGGTCACTCTTCCGGCCGGTGGACATGAAAATACTTTCTATTCTTCGAGAATTTTAAAAAAATTGCTTACCGAATGGCCCGCCGAGCTCTCTGTAGCCTTCTGTGCGCGCCGCCTCTGGACGAGCGCGTAGACGGCCGCTCCGACGAGCGCGATGACCAGGACGCCACAGCCAACCGCGATCCCGATGATGGCTCCCTTGCTCCTCGACGCCGACCCATTTCGATCTGCAACCATCCATCCCAAACACTATCTCAGGATATGCAGTCACAAAATGTACATCGGCACTTCAGTAACAAGTATCGTCGTTGGGTAAGACCTGGGAAGGGATAGGGGGAGGCGATGAAGTAGTAGGGGCCGAACTCCTTGGGCGGCTTGAACGTCTGGTTGCTGAGGTCGAAGCCGATGCGCATGACCTCGGACCGGTTGAAGTAGGGGCCTCCGGAGGGGAAGAGCTTGACCTGGACCTGCATGTAGGAGTCGCTGTTGAAGAAGGGGTCCTGCAGGGAGACGGAGCCCGGGGTGAGCTCCAGCTTGGTCCACAGCTTGCTCTCCAGCTCCTGGAACGCCGTGCCGTTGCCCACGTCGCCGAACAAGGGCGCTCGGAAGTACATCACCCCTGGTACGGGTACGCGCACCCGCAGCTCTGCGGGCTCATGCTCTGCTCCGACGGGCATGCCCCCGAGAAGCATTTCAGGAGGCTCGTCGTGTATGCCGGCGACGGCTCATGCTGCGTCAAGTTGCAGTACGCCGTGTTCGGCAGATGGTCGCACACCGGGTTCCCGGCCAGCCTGAACAACACCGTTGTAAGTAAGATCACAACAATGTACTGTAGTACGTCGCAGCAGTACTTCCATTGTCTGGAAACTGGAACTGGGGACTACTCGGTACTCACGCGAGGGTGCCGTTGTAGCTGGAGGTCACCGTGACGGAGGAGAAGTCGTTGTCCTTGAAGCTCACCATGCTCAGCTCGCTGCTGATGCTCCTCCCCAGGTCGAGGGTGCCATTGAACGCGTTGCCATCGAGGATCCTGCAAGGAGCGCAATGTCAGATTTGCTGCTGCTGTACTCTAAAAGGCCATTGGTTTTCATCTGATTTTGTTGAGATAAAAAAAAATAGGGGGTTGGCTCGTGAGCTTACACTTGCTGCAGCTGCGGGCTACTGAACAGCCTCATCGGCACCGTGCCGTAGAGCCTCCCGGATTGTATGATCCTGGATTTGGCATCACAAGACAATGTCAGATCTAGGCATCCGAGCATATGTACTGTGAAACTGCAAAGATTTTCAGTGGGAACTTACAGGGCTGAGAGCTGTGGCAATTTCCAAAACCACTGTGGGCTTGGTGAAGGATCAAACGTGTTGTTGCTCAGATCACTGTGGTGCAAATAGACCAGAAGAATTATCAGATCAAGCTTTTGAGTCGTGTTGGTTCGAAAAGATAAGCAGCAGAAATCTTGTGCGGTGCTGAATTCTTTCGTCCTTACACATAATTGAGAAGAGTCATCCCAGATAGGTCGGGCAACCGTCCGGTAAGCTGGTTGTTGGCTAAGTTGCTGAAACCATATGACAATAATGTGTTAGCAATGGCTATAGCTTTGTACTTGCACGGTGTATTTAGCAGGTCTTCAACAACTTACAGCTCGTTGACATTAGTGAGGTTATTCAGGTTTGCCGGGACTGGGCCGGAGAGGGAATTTCTGTCCAGCCGGCTGTCCAGACATAACATAGAACGTGACCAAGGATTCATATATGGCAGCCATCTAACATATTAAGAACTAGAACGACACCCCGCGCGTTGCAGCGGGTACCTTTTAAGAAATCTAATAAAACCTATGAAACCTGATTTTGATTTAATATGCAAAATTTAGTTAGTCATGGCAGTAAAGAGGCTAAATTTTGTAGACATGGAATGTATGTGTATTTTATAGTTTCAAGATCATTATGATTTAGTGGTGTATCTGATTAATATAGATAAGATTATATCAACGGGTTGAAAAACACGGATGTTGTTGATGGTGTCGCATAATATTTCTATTTTTTTGTTTGAGTGGATACATATAGAATAACCTATAATTCAATTAAAAAATAGAATAACCTATAATTTCGAATAATAGCCATATGATTTCATCATTGAAAATAATTAGCAAAAAGTTTACTGGCGAAACTAATTCCGGTGTTCTACTTACACATGATTTACTTGAGTAACTACGTAACAACATGGTGTATCTTATCATTCGTATGGCCAAAAAATAATGGGGAAAATTTGGTGGGCTAACAAAGATGATGTGGATGCATGCATGTAGAGATGGAAAATAATTAATGAATATTAGTGGGATGACATGGACAATTGATTGGATAAAAGAGGAAGTGATGTGGATAGCTTGCATGTGGAGATAGAAAAATATTAATTGCACTTAGTGGGGTTTTGCTTTATAAGAAGTATAGATTGAGCTGAGTTCCATCTGAAAAGGACACTTACACAACTTCTAGTGTACTAACAAACCCAAGAGAGTCTGGGATATCCCAGTGAATTTATTGCCATCGAAAAGCCTGCGCCAAATATCTCAGGTCAGTACATCTTGCCAAAAAATATTTTTTCTCTTTTAGTAACAGGCCTTGAAGAACTCACAGATGAATCAGTGTCATCTCTGGGCTGAAGAGAGCATCTGGGATTGGACCAGACAGCTGGTTCTTGTTGAAGTGGCTGCAGAGAACCAGAAACAGTATGGTTAGAGATAGAATCCGGTTTGCATATCTGCTTCAGGAATGGAATGAATGATTTGTTTAGAACCCACAAGTGTTTTGTTTTGGTAAGCTTGTCTAGACCCATTCCGCCATTTGATGAGATCGGTAAGGAACCGGTCAGTTGATTGTCGGCGACGTCAAACCAGTATAGACTCGAGAGATTGCCCAGAGAAGCTGGTATCTTTCCAGAGAACTGGTTTGAGTTCAGAGCCCTGAAAAAAGGGCTTGATGTCATCCTAATTTATTTGCAGATTGAGGCACAAATGCGCAGTATCATCTAAGCTGATGATTTATTGCTTACATGTAAGACAGTTTTGGAAGACTCCCTAGCTCATCTGGGATGTTACCATGAAAGCTGCAGCCGGCTAGAATCCTTCAAAACAAGCGGTGCCAGGCATGAGCATAGTGACATCTCTGGAGGCAGAAACTTAACACAGATCACGTTCAGAGGCTTACAGAGTGGTGAGCTGCTTTAAGTTGCCGATGGTTGGAGTGAGCACACCGCCAAGTTCATTATTGAATGAAAGGTCCCTGGAGACGAAACATAATTGCACATTTTGAGGTTCGCGTGAAGAAAACAGAGCTGCAAGAACAGAAAGGTTTTAAGGAAAGATTTAGCTCGACACTGTACTAGTGCTCTGCTGCCACGTACAGTGATTGCAAGTCGGTCAGCTGCCCGATGTCAGCGGGTAGAACTCCTTTGATGCCCATGGTTGACACTTTGCTGAAGGACACGGTTGCATAACAAGTAGTAAGCCGACTTGGCACAGTGTGCAGTGGAAAATTTCTTGAACTCTGGGGGAGGCACACTTACATGGAGATCACTTTGTTGTCACTGCATGTCACTCCGTCCCACGGCGAAGCACCGCAGGGATCGTCGGACTGCCCCCATGTCGGCGGTGCGTTCTGCCACTGATCCATCAACGCTCGGAGAACAGAAGCTGCAATCAATCAACTCCACGGTTCATTACTTGCTTCACGTAGCAAAGGGAATGGCTGAGTTATGCATGATACTCACTGTCCTGGCTGTCTGTCACTCCATGGCTTGCTCGCACGCACACTGAGAGCACCAAGGCCACAACGAGGAGCACCTCGAGTCTTGCCATCCTCGCAGAGCGTGATCCAGGAGCTGCAGCCTCCTCCATGCTAACAGACTGCGTCGAGCTCTCCAGGTGTGGTGAGGTGCGGTTTTAGGTCGCGGAGGCAGTGGACAAAAGCTCGGGATCGCGAGGCAACCACCGGCACCACAACCGCAGCCCCATGATGCGGCTCATGATGGGACGTGCATTCGCCAAGTTAAAATGATACTAGGATTGGAAGTTTTTGGAGAGAAAGATACAGGGGGGGGAGGCGGAGGTGGTGCCGACGACTTGACTTGAAAGCAAGCCAAGCTAAGCTCGAGAGCTCTCAGTGCCCCAGTCCCCAGCAAATTCCCTCCGTGGATGGTGGCTGGCTGTAGCTGAGCACGCCTAGCTAAGTGGCCGTACGTCTCGCTGTCCGCGGAAGGCGCCGCGCGAGGGGTCAAAAGGGAGGATCGTCGGATCCCTGGTGAGCATGCCCCTCGCTCTACGGCAACTCCTCCTCTCCTCAGTAGTCAGTACTGAGTTTAGTTGGTAGTAGTGCACTAGTGTGCTGGTGTTTCATGTCATGGTGCTTCTTAATTAAATGTTTTGCTTCACGGGGCCTATAATGGAGATGATGGGAGGAGATTAGTGATGATTAGGGGTGTGACTCAAGGCACGTAAAGAGGGAAATCTGGTGGGGATTAAACAAATTAATGATGCCCGTGATTGATTGACCTTCTTTTGCAGGAACTTTTGCACGGGGAGAAATGTAATTTGAGTCACATAATGTAGGTTAATCTTTGTAGTACGTAGCAAAACCATGGCTTGATTGAATCGTGGTTTTTTAAAACGGTGATCACAATAAGTAAGTTTAAGGAGAAAGCGCCAGTGTATTTCTTAGTCAGGATGGTTGGACTGTGAGTGGCGCCTGATGTAACTGTCATGTGTCGACACTCGACGGTGAAGTGAAAATGGATTCCATCCTGTCATTTTACCGACTGTCTCGTGCGTTTTAACAGCCATAATGGTAATTGCTGTCGTTGAGGATGATGAAAGGCTATGAACCATGCACGGTAGCAGGATAATTGGTCTGGACCCGGGTAAATTTCATGGCATGATTGGGTTCTTTTGCAGGAACATTAAGATTACAACTACGAAACTAGACCAAGCTGTTAGCCTGGTTTAAACTTTGGAAAAATATCTTGTTACCCGGTGATGAGAGTGTCTGGAAGAACCAAAACACAATCACAAGGTCTACGCGTTACAACTCGTGCCTCTGAGAGATGATTGCAGTGTTGAAAGCAACGGTATTAACCACACATATGTCACGGTCACTACAAGGCGCGATGTCGTTCGTAGTATCTTTTTACGCCAAGAGGAAAAGCAACCACATTGAACAAGTTAAGCAACAAGGAGTATGAAAGAAACCTCGACAATGTAGTGGAAGAGCATCTCCACCGGCGCTCCTAATAGCGGCAAAGTTATCAAACTGGTCCAATAAACCGTTCGACCCTGCCACGCCGCCCCTGGTCCATGAGGCGGTCTCGAAATGCTGGACAGAGCTGGCAAACAGCGCCACATGGGATACCGACAGGCAGGTCAGCCGAGTGACACATATGCCAGTCAAAAAATACAATACACACAAAATTATTTAATTTAGGGTATCGATAAGCGGGTTCGTTAGACAAATCACTTTCTTTAAGGATAAGTAATCATATTTTATTTTGAAATAGAACTTGTTATCAAAACTAGCGTACCTCCAACATCCGTAAATACAGCATGCACTCTGCTTACACGAAGTCTTTGCCCTCTGGTGTTTGAAACAAAAATCAAGTGAGAGTGAACGTGTACATACATATAGTTCATGCATTGGACACCGAATTTTCTTCTTGTTAAATACCACATCATTTTTCAAGACGAACAAACAAGTGTTTCTTTTTTATTCAAAGGTAAAGTAGCAGTAGGCGTGTATGTGAGAGTTTGCGTCTGTACTATGTTTCGAAAAAACAAATAGGAAATTAGCGACGCTTCCAAAATTTCTTGTTTAGCGAATAAATTACTTTCTTTTGTGATGAAAAATATGACGTGATTAAGTACATGAGCTCGAAAATACTGATTCAAAAACATAAGACGGATACCCATGATAATACGTATTAAACATTACATAACATTTCAAGCTTGTCTTCTTTAGATTGTATATTTTGACACTTCTTCTAAGTAGAAGACCATATGTGGGCATCATGTAAAGATATTAACTTTTTGGAACGGGGGTCAAAGTTTTGCCCCAATCTATTATTTAAGCAGAAGAGAATTGCCCAATTAATTAATGGAAAATCGACCAAAAAATGTTACAACAAAACCCCAAGTGAACTATTCCCACAACATGCAACTCTCCGATCTCGTATGTAAATCAACTAACTCTCTCAACTCTCTACGTCCGCAAACTCTCGACACACTGATCACCCAAACACAACAACAAACATTTCGAACATGACAACTCGAAGAGAAGGAGAACCATCCATCATGTCACTGTGGGAGTCTTCCTCGTGGTGCTACTCTTCTTACTTTTCTCCTAAGGTATTCATTCACCTTCTTGACTTTGTCCCCCGTACCCTTTCCCGATAGGTGGCAAGCAACCTCTTTGCCAGATCCAGGGCAAGTTGTCTCCAAACAAGCGAGAAGGTCGCAAAACTCTTTTGCAAAGAGGGCCTCAGAGTGAAAGAAAACATACGGCTGGCCAGGCTCTAGAGATGGTGGCATGGAAGCCATCATCGAGGAAACAAGCGAGTCCAACTCCAGGTGCCTCATCGATAGGGGAGGAGACTAGTCCCCACACAACTCCTGCAACTCGGGCATGAGCAACATCATCGGATCCATGACCTCACTCTTAGAGGCAGCTGACACATCGGGTTGCTGCAACAGACAGGGCATGGCACAGGGAGAGAAAGCTGTGGCGCCCCGACCCGACTGTTATACAGTGATGCTGTGTGTCACCGGTTAAGCGATACAACCGGAGGTTACGGGTTTACCAATCCCCAGCCAAAACCTTTGGCAGGCGTTGCTCGGAATGGATCATCGGCAACGCAACACCCCGATTGATGCCTTAACACAGGCACAACCCTCAATGTATAATAGAGAGATCAAGACTTGTGGAACAACTGGCACATCACAGACTCTATGACACAAAATCATAATAGTTCAACTCTTATAATAGAGAAAGATAGCAAATGACAACCAGAGGTCACAGACCCAACATTACATCAAGCGGAAGCAAATTAGGTTGTTCTAAACAACAAGAACCAAATTATGGCCTAAGAGGCCTACAGATAAACATCCAACGCCAGCTGTTCCAGGATGTCCCAAGCTGCCACCTGCGAACCCCAGACTACTCGTCGACGTCCACAAAGAACCCACCTTCGAGGTCGGTGAAGTCCTCCTCTGAAACAAAACAAACGACGTTGAGTTCGACGAACTCGCAAGATTATATATAGAGCATTAGCTCGATGAGGCTTTCAAAGTTTTATGGCTGTTTCGCATAAAGCTGATTTTATTTATGAAAACATAACTCAATGGCATCGACTATTCAGACTATTTTCAAAAGGGGGTAAGAGGTGACTCTTTTCTTGATCACTTTTCTCATCACCAACCATCATCAACCACTGTACCTGTTCATCAAAGGCACCTCCCCGAATCACCCTCGAGGAAGCTCACCTTGCAATCTTGGAGTGGTACCTTTAGTACCCAGTTTTTAATCATTCTGTTCAAGTTATTCTATGATCTTATCGTCCTTTCCCAAGTTGTCCTTAACCGTGGACACGGCTTTTCGAAAAGATTTAACCCTGCAGGGGTGCACTGTGTTTACCTTCGGTACCGCCCGGCTCATTGCCTACACGTAGCTCTCTTCCGGGGAAAGCCGGCTGAGTGGGAACGGTTACAACCTTTACCTTGTTAAAGACTAACCCAGGATCATCAGTGAGGACGGAATAGGTTCAGTGCCTTCAGCACCCTGCCCCGTGGCCACTCATTTTCCTAACACCACCATCCTCATTTCTGTCTTAGCCACCATCTCACGCACGCGCAAATGGAAGCTCAAACTAGAGGACCCTAGCTAGCCCCGCTCAAGTTAGTCGGTCGACGAGGGCTCCATATACCCCACCGAAAGGAAGCGCGCTCATTCTTGGTTCAAGAGGTAAAGAACTCGCACCTAGGCGGCGAGAGTGAGACAAAACACCACCATACCAAGTGGCCTCTCATCCCCACCTTTAAGCATCTTATTACCTGTCACCACAATTCTCCACCATTATCTGAACACTTCAACAACCTGTTTCCAACATGAAGTATCCATCGGACGGCTAAGCATTTAACTAAGCATGGCTAAGCATCAACATTGCATAGTTAAGTA
The DNA here is from genome assembly GCA_947311845.1 of Poa pratensis. NCBI lineage: Eukaryota > Viridiplantae > Streptophyta > Magnoliopsida > Poales > Poaceae > Poa > Poa pratensis. The sequence continues at coordinate 77,108,578 of CAMZMU010000096.1, read as the reverse complement.
TTTCAGGCCAACAATACAATCATATGGATAATAGGAGGGGAAACTGGTAATTGGCATCGGGATCTTAATGCAACTATAGGATACTCTAATCCAAGCAAATTGACATTTGGAACCGCATGCAATATTATAGTGGAGAAAATATTTGCGGAAAATAGGATAAGATATGCTCAGAGGGGGGATTACGTTTGCCTTGTTCAGGGTACTGGTAGTACGGATCCTCGGGGTATTGTGGAGTAACCCCGGCTGCTTGATCTATCGAGACATGACAACGGAAAGCAAACAATTACCACACATGCTTTAACAAAATGCAATGCGCAAACACATGATGGCATGACATCTTTAGTGCATTGAATTTATTATAGCAAGATCTACTAATTCACATGGGGTGCGAAGATAATTAGTTAACAAGAGAGAGAAAATATAGCTCTACATTGTTTTTAATGTTTTCCTGTGCTAAGCTCATGTACGCATGCATGCAAGTGATGCAAATGGTTAGTGCACATTTTTCTGAGCATTTCGATATAAGGAACACATTTTTCGGAGGCCCCGTTCGAAAGTTATTAATTTTATAATTCCTCTTTTTAAACATTTACTTTTAATTATTTTAAATCCAACGATAAATATTTTATTTACTCGACTCGAGAGGGAGAGATGAACTAGTAGGAATCATCGGAGTCGATGTCCCTACCTTGCGAGGGAGGAGCGGGGAGACATAAGCTAGCGGAGAGGAAATGGAAAAAGAACAACTTAAAAAAAAACAGACAGCCCGGCCTCCAGCCCGGTCTGCCGGCCTAGTTACAGAAACGTCCGGCCCCCAGCCTAGCTTGGGCTGGCTCCGAGGCCGGCCAGGCGGCAGAGAGCATCGGCCCCCAGCCCAGCTTGGGCCGGGCCCAAGGCCGGTTACGGGCCCGAGCCAAACGGCACTGAGGCCGGTTTAGGCCGTTTTCACGGCCGGTCTCGCGAGGGAGACGATGAACTACGGCGACGGCGGCGTGATGTGCACACACGAGCACGGCGAGGCTACGGCCATAGGGGAGAGGGGAAGGGCCAGCGAGGCCAAGAACTCACCACGGGCGCGTTGGGGATGTCGGGGTGGCCGGAGGGAGGTCTACGGCGGCGTAAACGCTCACGGCGGAGCTCGGTCGGCCGCGGGGAAGACGAGGTCGGCGGCGTCGACTCGCGGCGTCCGGGAACGATTCGTTCGGCTAGGCGGGGGAGGACTCCAAGGCGGAGCTTTTGCCCCACACGGCGGTGCTCGGCGTGGACCACAGCGGCGGGGAACGGTGGTCAACCGCGGCGGCTCGGGTTCGCCATTGGGGATGAAAAACGGAGGGAGATGGAGCAGGGGAGCAGGCGAGTGAGCAGGGGGGCCTCGTGGTCGCGCTCTCCTCGCAGGGGAAGGGCAGAGTAGGGGGCCCGGCGCGGCGAGACGGTGCGGCGCGAGCACGGCGAGCTCGCGGGTGCGTGCGGTGCGAGCTCTGCTCGGTCGCTACATTAAAGAGACGGCAGATTTACAAATCGCCCCCTGGCAGATTTTCTGCTATCACCGATTGGTCCTTTTCCATTTCTTTTTAAAATTCCAGCAGGTTTTAGAGATTTATTTGAAGCCTCTAGACATTTTATAAAAATCTGGGAAAAATCCTGTAGCCTCCCACTTACAAGTAGAAGCACCACAAAAATTGGCATGTTGAAATAAAAAATTTGGAGCAACATTTGTTCAAAGGGTTCGTTTGAGGCATTTTTGCTAAATTTAAAATATTGCTCCTTTGGAAAATTTATAGCAATTGCAAAATATATTTTCAGAACTCTTGGAACTTCCTTGACAAATATGAAAGTTATTTGAATTGGTTTTGTCTCAACCAACTCATTGGAGTGTAACTTGTTTGAAAACAAGTATTGCTTTTGGTTTCCCTTTTGTTTTAATTTGTTGTCCCAATCTTGGTTTCGACATGAGCAATTGAACAAATGATGCCATGATGCATGCATGATATGCAAAAGTGAAAATTTTACTCAGGTTTTTGAGGTTCACAAACCTGGGGCTGTTACAAAAGCGCCATAGGGGCCTTCTTCCACAACGATAGGAGAACCGACATTGAGCATGGCCGGAGGAGAGGCTTCATTCACAACAAGGGGCGTGCCAAAAGCAGCCCCCACTGACACCAGGAAATGTTCAACCCTCGCGACGCGACTGTGAAGGTCAGAACGAAGCAACATGGCCTGAGCTGCACATCCTATAAAGATTTGAAAAGTTGAATGGTCGCCCATGCAAAATATGTGAGAATCTTAGGCATTGAACGGGGACACACCCGACATGATATTGAACAAGACCATCAGTAACGAAACAACACCTAACACCACTGCCATCATCACCTCGAAAAAGGCCAAAGCGTTGGACAGAAATTTCGTCAAATCGAGGCTCATGGATAGAAAAAACACAGACTTCTAGTGTCAGCCAAGATAACCACATGAGAATATAGCCGTATGACCGTTCTTCCATACAACACCTCCATCTTTGAGTCATCATCTCTAGATGTAGAAGACCTAACATATGAATTTTATTTGCACTCTAGACATTGATCAGTAATTCTGATCACCTTTCGAAGCCAAATAGAACGTGAAATCAGGATCCATTTGGCGGTGGCTAGGTGTTTTTTTTCCTCTCCACTCCTTCGAAATGACCAAGGCTCTGTTTGGCAGCTTGTTTTTTTGCAAAACCAAAGTATTCGGAATACAAAGTTTTTGGAGTTGAAATTTTTGTGTAGCTCAGAATACAAAGTTTTTGGAGTTCAAATTTTGCAAGTTAGTGGGTTATATCATTGGCTACACGTGGAAATTTTTTCAGAATTTTTTGAAACTTATAAATATGATTTTTGAATTTTTTAAACAGGAGGGAGTACTGGTGACCGGGATCACAAACCACTTTCCGTTACAGCTTGGTTGTTTTTTTTAGACAAAGCTGTTCACGTGATAGTGTTGACCATATTAGTATACGGGCCGTAGGTGAGTTGGGCTGGGCTAGATTAAAATTTGGAGCCTCTATATGTTCGCTTGTTATTACCCACCAAGTTAGGCATTCGTTTGAAGCCCATGCTAGTGTTGAGAGGTCACTCCATCAGACCAATTCCTATACATCTCCCATCAGCGACGCGAAAGACTTTCCTCTTCGATTTTCTTGTTTCTTTCTTTTTCTCTGTTTCCTTTTTCTTTTTTTCGTTTTATTTTCTGTTTTCCTTTGCCTTTTTCTTTTCTTTTTTCCTTTTAAACTTTTTCACCTTTTTACGATATTGAAAATTGTTCAGTTTTTACAAATATTTAAATCTGAAAATTTGTTCAGATTTGAAATTTGTTCAGATTCGAAAACCGTTCCAATTTTAAAATTGTTCATATTATAAAAATTACTGAGATTTAAAATTTGTTCAAATTTTAAAAATTGTTCAGCTTAAATTTTTAAAATTGTTCATATTCAAAAAATTGTTCGAATTTGAAAAAATAGATTTAAAAACTGTTCAGATTTAAAAAATGTTTAAATTAGAAAATTGTTCAGATTTGAAAATTGTTCAAATCTAAAAATTGTTCACTCACAATTTTTTGCCAAATTAAAAAGGTTCAGATTTTGAAAATTGTGCAATTTTATCAAGAATAGCAATGGGTAGGGTATGGAGCGGGTAGAGCAATACCATACCCATACCCGTACCCACGTGTATGAAATTTTACCAGTACCCATACCCGACGGATACCCATACCCATTGGGTACCCAACGGGTAGATTAAATAGTACACAAGTTATTCATAATTTTACATTCTTCGATAACATATTCCTGAAAAGAAAAACATTTATTTCAACTCAATGTTTACATGACAATTATCTGAACTTAAATTAACAATTGATGATAATTTTAACTCTCACGAGAGTGAATGTTGGATCTCCACGGGTAAGTTCCACATGTTAGTATAAACGGGTAGGGTATGACATGTATAGAAGCTCAATGATGGCATGCCGGTTCCTATCTGGATTCTCAATTATCTCACTCCTTTATTAATTGTACAGTATGTTTCGGTGACGCTGAAGTATTTCTGGATTATATTTTCTTCGAACAATGGAGTATGGAGAAGTGAGTGCAGTCTACCTTTTCTCATGTTCGAATAGTGTTTTCAATTTTTGGCTCAGTATAAGAAAACATAATTTCATAGGAGATGGATTCTTTTTTCTTACAAAAGTAGATGTTGTTTCCCGGAATATTACTTCTAACTATTGTTTATCCCATCTCCACTAAAGTTGGTTTTTGATTTGTTTCACAGGAGATGGATTTTTTTTACTTGCAGGAGTAGATGTTGTTTCCCGGAGTACAGATGCTACCTATTGTTTATCCCATCTCCAATCAAATTGGTTTTCAATTTTATTTATCAAGCACTCTGATATATTCTTGTAGGTGTCTCGGCAAATGATCATTCTATATTAGACATTCTAACCTATTTTCCGTGGGCATGCTTTTGCTGTTATGATATAATATCATTCGTTCCCTCCCTTATATACATAGGCATGAAATGTTCGTTGAACTATCATGGGCAATGTTTTCCTGTTTTGTCAAAATAATCTACAATATTTAGTATTTTTTCTGTTCCACAATATAAGCCTTTTTAGCAAGATAAAACAGCTTGCCAAAAAGGCTTTACATTATAGAATATAATCTATGCTAGGAAATCGATAAACAAATACTCGAAATAGAATTACCGGGCTCATAGCTTATCACCAATCATCAGGAAAGAAAGACATCTGGCCAAATTAAGGAAGACAAAGAGTGGACTGGACTTTTATACTACTTTTGATTTCTCTCCGGCCGTCATAGTATGCTCATGAGACATGTGTTGGTTTCTCAGAATTGGCATTTGCGTATAATAATAATATCACATTTCGTGAGACAACATGTGTGTGTCTCAAGTTTTGAAGGGTTCCATCACAATTTTTGAATGGCGGGGGGGGGGGGGGGGGGGGGGGGTGGCCCCCCTGGTAGCAACGTAGCTCCGCCTCTGTGCTCATGATGAACGCGACTATGGCGAAGGTGAGGTAAGCAAAGAGAATAAGGAAGATAAAGGAGATAGCACGTAAGCAAAATGGTTGCTTGTTTGCCGAAGTGAACTTTTGACGGTGCACGGATGGGTATGTCAGGCGGTGTGAAAAGATGTGACATAATTGACACGAGGATTTAACCAAATTCAACCTCTCACAAAGGAGGTAATGACCTACTTGTGATGTATTATAGTGTATCTTGAACTTGTCCGAATGATCTCCGGGCCGCGCCTTATATAATGTGACGAGCGGCGTTACAGTTATATTAACTTACTAGAGTTAGAATGCATGGTAACACGAGTATATAATATGTAGAGGCGCCAACTGTAAACACCTCCCTTGAATGCTTCGTAACTTTTGCCTTGAGGGCTATGTTTGACGGAGTCGATACCAGAGTGACCCTTCGAGGAGTTGGCCTTCCTAATGAGGCTACATGGAGTCGGCCGTAACGAACCGAGTTGGGGCCTTTAGTCTGAATGAAGGTTTCGGTCTTGTAGAGGACATGAGCCTCCCTAAGTCTGTGGGGCACTATTCCATACTCGATCCTAGTTCGGGACACTGGGTCTTCCTTGGGCTTTTGCCCACTGGTGGTAAGCCCGCCCAGAGGCCCTTGTTGGGCAAGGTGTTCGTTGTTGGCATTTTCTACATTGATGTAGCATGTGGCGTCTTGTTTGCTTTGTTGCGATTCATGGATTGTCGGTTTTGTTGTGGATGGACAGCCACCCTTGATGGATCATGTATGGCTTTCTTGTCGTGCTTAATTGGTTGCCATTTTCATCGGGAGAATTGACGTGCGGTTCAGGTTTTTGCCTTTCTTTTTCTAAAAAGGATCAACGCTTGTACATGTTTTAGGCCCATTTTTCACAAACAAAGTCATCATATTATTTATGAAATTCAGGAATACCCCCCCCCCCCCCCTTTTTAGGTCCAATAAGTTTTACTATATTCTATTTGGCTTGATAAAATTTGGCAATGTTGAAATTGACCAACTGTATTATGCTATACTGCCTGAAAGAAATGGCAAGTCAAAGCTGGTGAGACTATTTGCTTTCAAGAAAATAGTAAATACTTTTCACGGGTTTGCCTATTTTTCTGCAAACCGAGCACTCAGCGTCCTCAAAAGATGAAAATGGCATGTTTTTGGTGACCACAATAAGGAGGATTACAGTATTGGTTGTATACTCACGGGTGCAAAGTTATACCCATGACCTACCCGCGACTTAGCGGGTAGGGTACAGGTATACCTGTACCCATGGGTAAAATTGTCATCCTTTGATTTAAAAAATGTTCAGATTTTCAGAAACGTTTCTATTTTTATTTTCGTTTTCACAAAGTAACAGAACATACTAGAGTTCTTGTTTTTTTAAGAACTAACAGAACGTTTGGGCGTCCAAGAAACTGGGCCGAGCCCAACTAATGCGCGCGTGGGCGGCGCGTCCTCGAACCGCCGCTAAGAGGCGATGTATAGGCGCTCCCGTCCATCAGAGCGTAGTGCTGACGATAGCCGGGCCGAGCCGGAAAGAGTGGCGGTGAGCGCGGGTACAGCCCACGGACAAATCCTCTTCGGATACTGTAAACCCGACATTTTCTCAAAAAAAAAAACGTAAACCCTGGCGGGACCGGCAACCTTGGCGGGCAGCACGTGAACGTATCCATCAATAAATTCCGGAACGCGGTACAGCGCCAAAACCTCGTGAGTTCACAACCAAACGGCGAGTCAGTCGAATTGAAGTCTGTCGCCTGGCGACGCCGTCCCCACCTGACCTGCTGGCACAAGCTCTGGTCGCGCGTGGAGCAACGAAGCTGCATGCAGCTGTATCCACGTAGGAGTACTTCTTTCCACACGAGAAGACCGTGTCTAGCGAGGTCCAGAACTCGGTGGAAAAAAACAGCCCCTTTGTCGAATAGTAATCCCGTTTATGCCACCTCATCTTGGTATGCGTTCATAACAGCTGTGTGCAACTCAACTCATTTCCAGCACAGCACGACGCGTTGCCCTAACCAAATCCAGCCATCCAGGTGCTTCCACACTGAAATTACGGATAAACAACATCCTTTTGCAACACACAAGACTGACGTGATTGCTGCGGAGATTGCGCAGGTTTGATGCATAATCCCTCCACTGATTCCATATTTAACGCCACTGGAGAATGTCCTGACATTATTTATTTATCTCAGAAGAATAATAGCCTGACATGATGAACAAATCGGGAGAGAACCCTGACAGAGATACCGGCGGCGACTATAAACAAAGACGAAGCAGCGGCGGGACATTAAAAACTGCCTAGGAAGCAATTGAACTAAAACTGTTTCCTCTCGCTAAACCGAACGACCAGGGTCAAACAAGAAAAAGGTTACCTCGTAAGCATCCGTCGCTGTCCCCGGCCCAGCACCACACTCCACCCACAGTACCACAGTACTCCGTACTTTGTTAAGCAAACGGCCACCGCGTCCCCATCCCTAATACGATTCCTCCCCCAACACTAAATCCCAGTTCACCTCACACGGCCCGGCCGCGCACGCCAAAACCCCCTTCTCCTCCACCTCCCCCATTCCAAGAACCACCGGCGGCGGCGGCGCGCCTCTGCCATCGGCCCATTCCACGAATCGCTAGAGATTTCGAGGTCGGAGTCGAGTGGCAGGGGATTTGCGGGATCAGTCGGCGGGTGGGGGGCGAGATGAGCATGTACGGGAGGGACCCGTGGGGCGGGCCGCTGGAGATATGCCACGACTCCGCCACGGACGACGACCGCAGCCGAAACATGGACCTGGACCGGGCGGCGCTCTCGCGGACGCTCGACGAGACGCAGCAGAGCTGGCTGCTCGCCGGGCCAGGGGACCAGGCCCGCAAGAAGAAGAGGTACGTCGACCTCGGCTGCCTCCTCGTCAGCCGCAAGCTTTTCGTCTGGACCGTCGGGGTGCTCGTCGCCGCCGCCGTGCTCGCGGGGATCGCCGCCGGGATCGCGGAGGCCATACCCAGGCACCAACGCCCGGCGCCGCCGCCGGACCAGTTCACCCTCGCGCTGCACAAGGCGCTCAGGTTCTTCAATGCCCAGAAATGTGAGGATCCCTCTGCTATCTTCTGCCTTTCTTTTGCGATTCTATTTGACGGGAAAGATTGGATTTTTCTTATGTTGGAGCGGCGGGCGCTGATATTGGTTGTTTCGGTGCAAGTTTTCCTGGGGATTATTCCGGATGGATTAAAAGGCCGATTCGAAAGAGGGGATTTATATGCGTTACTAGCTAGGTTTTCGAAATGTTAAGATTTTTTCTGTTGCGTACCTGAAATGGAAGAGGCCAGTTGCCCTCAAACCCTCCCAGCCTTCAGATCCATTCGGAAGATTGCTAGGTCGCATCTTTAAGAATGATCCTCCCCAACTAAAAACAATTTTCTGATCTATTTGTTCTGCAAACTTTCTGCAGCCGGAAAGCTGCCGAAGCACAACAATGTACCATGGCGTGGTGACTCGTGCTTGAGAGACGGGCACTCGGACCAGTCGTTCGGGCGTGACCTCTCCGGTGGGTACTATGACGCCGGTGGCGCTGTGAAGTTCAACTTCCCAGCTGCCTTCTCCATGACCCTCCTCAGCTGGAGCGTCATTGAGTACAGTGCTAAGTACGAGGCGGCTGGGGAACTTGGCCATGTCCGTGACACCATCAAGTGGGGGGCCGATTATTTATTGAAGACCTTCAACTCTACTGCAGATACCATTGATCGATTGGTTGCACAGGTATTGAAAGATGTACACCAAGGGGGTGTCGTTCTTGCTATTCGTTCACTGCTAATGTGCATTTTGTTGACGGTGCAGGTGGGTAGTGCTGCAACGTCGCCCGGTTCGACACAGCCTAATGACCAGTATTGCTGGATGAGGCCAGAGGCCATCGACTACCCACGTCCGGTCGTCGAATGCCACAGTTGCCCCGATCTTGCAGGTGAGATGGCCGCGGCATTGGCCGCAGCATCCATCGTATTCAAGGATAATAGAGCTTACTCGCACAAGCTGTTACATGGTGCCACCACCGTCTGGAACTTTGCAAGGGACAGAGGTAGACGGGCGAGGTATAGTACACCCGGGACAGATGCTGCCAAGTTCTACAATTCAACCCGCTACTACGATGAATTTGTGTGGGGTGGTTCGTGGATGTACCTCGCAACAGGCAATTCATCATACCTCCAGCTGATTACAGATCCCAAGCTTGCAAACCATGCTGGTGCTTTCTCTCCTGGCCGGGACTATGGGGTGTTCAGCTGGGACAATAAGCTCCCTGGTGCGCAGGTAGATATATTACTAAAGCTGGTTTTATTTAATTCTAGAGACAATCCCCATGTTGAACTATTGGCATTTTAGTTTGTATAGTATTTGCCAAGTAGTTCCATATCTAACACGCTGCCCATTACCCTGACAGTTTAGTCATGATTTCATCTTCTATATTTCGATATTTCTTATCCTTGAAAAGTAAAGGGCATAATGAAAACAGCCTTCAGCATGGAACCTGCATTTTGTATAACTAGTTCAGAAACTCACTTTGTTATTGTTAGACACAGATGCATACGCTTGCAAGTAAATAATGCATACTATTATTTACTGTCCAGCTGTCTGACCTGATTTCTGTTTTCCAATCGGCTTGCTTGAGGCTTTGAGCCATGTGACAATCCCAAGGAAACCATAGTTATACAGTAGAATTTCCATAAAAATACAATGCTACAGGTTTCAGTTTATGTGTCATACACGATGGTAGCATTACTGTGTAAAACAAATGTAGGGCCAAACAAAGGCTATATTGAATAAATAAGTGAGTTTAACATGACATATCTTTACTTAATCTGAATTGTTCTGGCGTTCCAGCTTCTTCTGAGCAGGTTAAGGCTCTTCTTGAGTCCTGGGTATCCGTATGAAGAGATGTTGAGGACGTTCCACAATCAAACGAGCATCATCATGTGCTCTTACCTTCCGGTTTTTAAATCTTTCAACAGAACAAAAGGTATGAACTGGCAACTCACTAAATCACATTATCAGCAATTTATTGAATTATCTTGCATTACAGGTGGTCTGATACAGTTGAATCACGGGACGCCACACCATCTCCAGTATGTCGCCAATGCTGCATTCCTTGCTTCTGTGTTCAGTGACTATCTTGAGGCTGCAGATACCCCTGGGTGGTATTGTGGCCCTCATTTCTACTCGATTGAAGTTCTTCGCAGTTTTGCAAGGACTCAGGTAGGCTTCTACCATTTGAATATCTGAACATTTTGGTATGTTTGCTGTAATTTGGACTCCTGGTTATGATTTAATACTTTTGTCAGATCGAGTACATCTTGGGCAAAAATCCTTTGAAGATGAGCTACGTGGTTGGGTACGGAAAGCGCTACCCTAAGCATGTTCATCACCGGGGTGCCTCAATCCCGAAGAAAGGTGGTCACCGTGGCTGCACAGGAGGGTGGCACTGGAGGGACAGCAAGAAACCCAACCCTAACATCATTGATGGAGCTATGGTCGCCGGTCCTGATCAACATGACAGCTTCAAAGATGCCCGGAAGAACCGCAACTACACTGAAGCAACCCTAGCGGGCAATGCTGGTCTAGTTGCAGCATTGGTTGCATTATCGGGTGAAGGCCATGGAATGGACAAGAACACAATGTTCTCTGCTGTTCCGCCAATGTTCCCTTCACCCCCGCCACCTCCAGCACCATGGAAACCATGATGGATCGGTGTTTAGAACAGCGAAGAAGACTAGATAACTGTTTCTTGTTACTTTTAGTGTAGTGTAATCACCATGACATATTAGTACATTGCCATGTAAGAACTATGACGTTGTATGAAACATTATGTTATATGTTAGTGGTAGTTGGCCTCGTTGTGGGAAGTAGGTACTTATATCTGACAGATTGTCTGAAACTGAGAGTGTATGGCGAGGAGTTTCAAAAAAAAAAAAGAGAGGGTATGGCGAGGATAAGGTACTCTTCATTTCAATGTGTCTTGGGTCGTTCATATGGTTGAGGTTCTCTACGCATAAGGCTGCCCATAGTGCAGGTAACTTCAACAGTAACTAAGCCGGCGTAAGATCAAGCGGTTCTTCCACCGAAAGATGGGGATCCTGTCTCTCCAAAAGGGTTCCCTTTCTATCGAACTGGCCTTGGCGAGTCGCTTTAATTCCACTGGAGGGTTGTAGCTAGACCAATTCTCTACATTGTTATTATTGTCCTCCCGACCGATCGATCGCATCCTAAACTCTGTATGTCAAGCTAAGAGTAACCATAGTCTCAGCAAATAGATAGTCTCCTTCCTTTCTCCATTCTTGCTGCTAAACCAGAACGCTCTAATCAGCGACGTTATGTGCTGATACAACAAACAAATCCCCTCGGTAATTTGATTAGGTCTAGCCCGAGTCGGTTAGTTTTACCACTATATATACATTGTATTGCGGCAGTATCAAATCAATCAATTGTGAGATTTTTCCCAAGTTTACACTTCCCACGCAATGAACGTGATGAAACTAGGCCCGGCCCAAGTCGCACGGAGGGTGTGCGGGAGCTAATAGGAAGCACCCAGAAACAATTTTTTCTTCTAGCTACCCGTGCTGGGTTGCAACAGAAACATCGTTGAATTTGTCCGGAGATGGTAGACTGGTAGTGGAGGGAAACGAATCAGTCACGGGTGACGACGAAGTACTCCCTCTGTTCCAATTTAATTGACTTGCTATGCATCACAAGTAGATGTATCTAGACAGTTACAAGTCTAGATACATCTACTTGTGGTGCATAGCAAGTCAATTAAATTGGAACGGAGGGAGTATTTGATATGTATACTAGTGCACGCCGCCGTCAAATCACAGGACGTGCCTACGCAACGGACCGACGCGCATCGTGTCGGGACGGACGGACGTTGCAGCCGAGTAGCCCGCACAGCACGTCAGCACCGGAGGGAACATCTAGTGCTCCGAGCACTTTGGGTGCTACAAATACTACCATTAGAAACAACAATTTTAGATGTGTCAAAAAATTATGCAAAAAAATGTGAGTGTTCATAGAATATATGTCTACAACCAACAAAAATTTCAATTTCAAATTCGAAATGGATAGTGAGAATCAAATAAGGGTTGTGCCATCCTGACCAGGGATAATATGAAGAAACGCAAGTGGTTGGGTAATCATGTATGTTCTTTTTGTAGGGAAAATGAAAGTAGAGACCACCTTATGTTTGGTTGTGCCTCTGCCAAAGCTGTGTGGGGATGTATTGGGAAGGTTTTTGGGACAAATACTTATCCTAGATCTGTTTGGCAATGCTTTGCATGGTTTTATCGCTTTTGGCCTGGGGGAAGAAGTATTATACTTTGGTTTTAGCGGCTGTTTGTTGGGCAATTTGGACAATGAGAAACAAAATAACCTTTGAGAACTATATGTTGTGGTCTCCTATCTCTATTGTCTTCAATGTTTGTGCGTTGTTGAACTATTGGGCAGGTCTCTACGGTGAGGAGGAGAAAGCAGCTATCAAGGCAGGTGCGGAGCAGCTGGCGCGAAGCACGCTGGAGATCGCAAAGGGGACCCAGGTGACGCGCCCCAACCCAGATATCCTGATGATCACCAATGGGTGAAAGTGAAGAAGCAGCACGGCTGGAGGGGTGCTGGAAGTTGTCTGTTTTGTTGCTGTTTCTCGTCTGTGTGTTGTGTGTTGAACCTTTGTTAGGCTAGTTTGTGTAATAAGATGGCAACAGGTTTTCGCCCCGCAGGTTTACTCGAGATCGAGTTCTCTCAGAGGGATTCTTGTTGCTATCCCGGCTCGCTATCCTTGCTTGTAATCTGGAAACTTGTTTGAACCCGAATTCTGTATTTCCGTTGAGAAATTAATGGAAATGGGGATAATCCGGTTGGAGATTAGCACCCGGCCCTGGGCACTAGATTTGCTGGTCACGGCATTGGCTTTTGACTGCACAGCAGCGCAACTGCAAATACTGCTGCATGCACGCAGGTGCAGGTGCAGGTCAGGTGGTGACCGGGAAATTCTGCGTTTTGGGCCTTCCTGGTGTGCGTGAGCCCGTGAGGTTCCTAGCTTGTTTATTTGAAGCAGCAGGGGACGGAGGGTTTATCTACTCCTCATCAGTAGCACTCCTCCTTGGTGTCTGAGCGCTGCTGCTTTTTTTTTACCTGTTGGATGTGTGTGTGATCGATGTGTCCCACCATTTCTTTGCTCATTGGGTAACAAATAATTGCTTGTGCATGTTCAGAGAGCTTTATTACAGGGAGTCTACAGTTTGGTACCAAAGCTTTCGCAGGGAAGTCTTTTGGAGCGACCCGCGTGGAGGGAGCCCTCGCTTTTGAAAAGTTGCCTGCAAACCAAACGGTGCCTCAACTTTGAATACTCCGGTAGGAGTACAAACAAAGAGGTTTGGCAAGCTAGCAACTACCGTACGTACGAGTCAAGAACAAACGCTGCAAAACAAACGAAATGACCTCCCGATGGCAAGATAGATGAATGACTACACGACCGAATATGTTACAGCTTTCAGAAAAGTTGCGGGAAAAAGTAGAGGTCAAGTAAACTGTATTACTACTTGGCTAGTCTACTACCACACGGACGTACCACGACAACTTATGCCGTGCATGCATGTGTAGAGGACGCACATGCTGGCCTGCAAAGAAACCGGTACGAGATGGGCCACGGCACGTACCGTCGTCGTTGGATTTGATGAAAGCTGGGACGCACTGGCCACTGGCCAGAGCCACATGGATATGACTAAGCCTGACAGTGTGGGACCTCCGTCGTGCGTCTCATGCACCCGTTTTACCCGGATCTTGATTGATCTACCGTGCATACGTACGTACGTACCTGGAAGCAAGCTCGCGTGCACGAAACATACAAACAGCCAAACAGGAACCATTGCGCTCGCTGCTCGGTCAACTGTACCAGGAGTAGCATACTGTATGTCGATCGTTGGCACGTGGCTTGTACTGAAAGTTCTGGTTGTACAAAGTGTTCGCGGTAATACGTTCGACTAGGTGCTCTCTCATTTCTAAGGATTCTTTTCCAACTTACCAATACTTTTAATTGATTAAGTTGAAAATAGTTAAACAGTTTATAAGAAAAACCGTCCGAAAACCATACAACACAACGCACCATCTGGCCTCAAGGCCACGCCCCCCAACACAAGTCGATGAACATGTCGCCCTAGCGACAAAAGCCGACACTAACACCTCAATGCAACACGGCGGAGTCACATCCGGAGCCGCCGCTCCAACGTCCACACCAGTCCCGAGGCCGCGCCCCACACGAGACGAAGACCAAGTCACCAAACAAACAAAGTCGACACTCGAATACCTCAACGCAACATAGCGGAGGCGAGACCCGGAGCCGTCGCTCTGACATCCACGCCGACCCCAGGGCCACGCACCACCTAGCTAAAGACCAGAACTCGCCGCCGCCTACCACAAGCGCACTCCATTGGTTCCTCCATCCGGTGGAACATCCAAGACGAGGCCCCAAGAGGCAAGCGACGCAAGAGCGCCGCCCTCGCCTGATCACACTTGGGATCTGGGGTTTCCCGTGGAGAATCCGCGGCGAGCCGCGAGAGCACCGCCACGACGACGCATTAAAGAAGGACGCGGCGCCAGAGGGGCGTCACCTTCGTCGGTCCTGGCCGACAGCCAGGGCAAGGCTTTCGCCCGACGGTGTGTTGCAAACCCCGCAACCGCCCCTCGAGGACCTACCGGACCACCATCTCCATCCTGCACGCAGACCGCCACCCCACGCGCCCGACGGTCTGAGGCCACAAACGAAACAAGGAGCCAGGGCTAGATCCGCATCCCGTGGTGCCTCCTCCTAGCTCGCCGCGATACGAAGACCACATTGGGTGCCACGTCCAGCCGAAGTCCGACGGGCACCGCCACGGCAGAGCCGACGAACACGACATCGCGATGTCCATCGTCGAAGCCGGGCGAACTGGGCAGCAAGGCTCAACATCTAACACACCGCCACGCCTAGGCTCCCCGCCGCCGCGAAGGATGTCGCTGTCCGGATCATCACCGCTGCTCTAGACCAAGCAGCTGACACCCCGCCCGAACTAGAGACCACCACCACCGCAGCCCTCCACCACATCCACCGACACGAGTACCACCACAGAACTGGGCGTGGCAGGCGCACCCACTAGCCGACCTCCCCAGCGCTGGAGGAGGAGGAGGACGCCGCCACAGCCGGGACCGCCACCTCGGCGCACCGCAACCACCCCGCCCACACCATCGCCGACCGCAGCCCGCGAGAGCCCATATCGGGCCCTCCGAAACCTACGGCCAGAGCAGGAGCGACCCTAGTAGTGCGCCGAAGACCTCCTCCGTCGCGTCGAGCCAGGGCTCCTTCCCGGAGCTGAACGTCGTCCTCCACCACGGAGCCGCCACGTCCGTCGTGCGAGAGCTGGGAGCCAGGGACCTCCCCAACGCCACCTTTTGGAAGTGGAGGGCCCGCCACCACCGCGGCTAGGGCCGGCGGCAGCAACAGAGGAGGAGGATGACGGGGGGCGCCTAGCGACGGCTGCTACCCCCCCCCCCCCCCCCCCCCCAGGTCGCCACACGAGGGGCTACACGGGGTCGGGAGGGGGCTTCCTGTGATATGCCTCCTATTTCCAAGGATTCCAATCCCCTCGAAAAGTTGACTACAAATCCTTCGAATCGAAGAGGTCTTTGTAGTGAAAACGAAGGAATTAAACGAGAAGGACATCACGATTCACGATCATCAGGTATCAATGTGCACGCGTGGCAAGAACAAGTCCAGTATTACAGAGGCAAGGATAAGACAAATGCGGGGATAAATCTCTCTCATATCTTGTCTTGTCCTAATAAGGCGTACCATGATTCATGAGTTCAGCCCAGTCTATCTTTCAACATTTGCGGCGCACGGACCATGCATCATGCAACAAGTTGCCATCAAGATACCCAAAGCCTATTCCAAATAATATGGCGTGCAAAGACATTCAAAAATGGCTCCATGCAAATTACCTCCTCAACGGAAGAAAACTGACGGGAAAACCGGAAGATATGCGTTGCTGGAGGCATGAACTGGATAATTTTCTGTACATTCGTTCAACAAGAAGAAAATAAAAGGATAACTGGTAAAAGTCATCCTTATACTTCTGAACCCGCTTGACTTCCGCTGACAAGTGAGGCTGAGGTGTGTGCGATCTCACTGTTCTCAAGGTAGAACAACAATGGCCAGTTTGAGCATACGATCTTGACTAGTACTAGTAAAATACTTGAGACATCATCTGCCATGGCCATGTGATCATTCTCCAAGTCTCCCGGGTTGTCCTTGGATACAACACATGGACCTCCTTGCAAGCTTGAAGGTTGTACTAATACAACATCGCTGGTACAAGCGCTTCTGGATTAACCTCGCATTCAGTAAACTACAGACTACAAGCTCTACAACTGGTTGTTGCAGTACTAAATGAAAGAACTGGGTAACAAATCAATTGTGTTCGTGAATAGTGGTAACTGCTAATATAATTAGAGGTAAACACTGGATTACTTGTATTTTATATATGTGCCTCACAACACTGCATAGGCTGCTGCTGCTGCTTTTCTTAGTCAAAGGCTAATGGCATGTTTTTCTCTTGTGGTTTGGTTTAATAGGGCTATCCGCTAAAAAGGGGAATGGGAAGCTAACACTACGCTGACAATTAGCTCCTTTTTTTTCTCCTGTCAAGATAACAAACAGGAAAAGGATGTCACAATAACAAACAGCAAAAGGACACCACAATAAGGCAGGTGATATGCTTAATTTTTTGAAGCATAGCGGGAATAAAGGGGGATCTAAGTGCTTACTATGATTAGGTTTGGGTATTGTTCACTTTCGATTGAAGGACAATTTCACATCCCGATTGCTCCGTGATCGGAGGACATCCTGCTCATTGCATTGCCCAAATCATTTCAATCATGGATAACAAAATGCCCAATGTGATCAAAGCCGTGACAAGTAGTACCTAGACATGGGGAAGAAGTAGGGCCTAGGAGAAGGCATGTCCAATGGTGAGGGCATCAGATGGTTAGTGTCACCACCTGCATTGCCGCCGGTGCAGACACCATTATGGGATGCATTGGAGCCATCACTGGCGACCTCACGGTTCTGAGTGAGGGTGGCCGACTTGGTTGGAGATGCGAATGAGCTCTCCGGCAAATCCTGTTCCCCACTGCATAATATGCATTGAAGAAGCAATGATCAAGCTTATGAGCAAGGTAAACAGTTGCAATCTTTCAGCTTACTTATTGCCTATCAGATCATCAAAGCTAAGCCCAACAGGCCGACAATAATGAGCAAGCAGAATTAAAATGATGCTCAGCTTGATCAACCTTTGGTCACTATCAGAGTTCTGGTTTGCCTTATCCGCCGATTCCTCCTTGTTGCCTCCTCCGTTGGCCACATTACTCTCCACATCATAGAAGCTGCTGCCTTTCAGTTGCTGATCTGTTAGCACCCAAGATATTGCAAAGATCAGTAATATTTGGCAGAAATTGTTTCACTAACAGGTCCGTCGATGTAATGCATACCAGAGTCAGGCTGCGGCTCAACCACCGCATTGTCAATGGGCGTTGTCGGCGCAATTGCTGTTGTGGCTGCCGCTGCAGCAGCGACGCGAGATTTCAGGTCGAGCAGCTGGAGTCCCATGAGACGGCGGCTCTGGAGCTCAACGGCGTGCTGGAACTCGGCGGCCTGCTGCTCTTCCTCCAGCTTCCGCCGCAGCATCAGCTCGTTGGCGCTGTTGGAGTGCTGCAGCATCCTCCCACCTGAAAAAGCATCTTCGGATGGTCAGCGCTACTTCAGAAATTAAAGACACTAATGTAAGCATCATAAAGTACATGAAGAAGAATCATGTTACCAAGTTGGTGCAGATCGAATGGGTCCCTGCCGTCTAGTCCGGTGGGCGTTGTGCAGCCGGAGAAGTCACCTTGCGGCTGCTTCCTGCCAACGCGCAACCGAGGAGCAACAATCCAGGTCAGTTAACTGCATTGAAAAAAGTAGTGAAGATTATAATTGGAAATGCATGCATGCGTGCCTGTACTTGTCGGGGACCTTGCCCTTCTCCTTGTAGGGCTTGACGAGCACGCGGGCGTCGCAGATGAAGTGCGGGTTGCCCTTGGCCAGGATCAGCCGCACCGTCTCCGGGTACATGAAGGTGACGAAGCCGAACATGCGCTTCTGCTGGTACGGGATGCGCACGTCGTGGACCGGCCCGTAGATGCTGCACCGCGACATTGCATTGCCAATGAATGAGATCGCGCGCGCCTCGTCTCGCCATCAATCAAGCTGCAGGCGCGTGTAGAATGGATACCTGAAGTAGCCGGAGACATCCTCCTCGCGGAACGTGCTGTCAGCCGGGAAGGTGAGGTAAATCTGCCGCGATCCCGGGTTCATCATGCTGGCGAAATCGGCGCGGTCCAGCCGCGGCCGGCCCATGAACTTGTGCGTCTCGTCGCCGCCTCCCAGCATAGCGCGGCCGCCGCTCTGCACACGCACGAGTGAAAAAAATGGTTGGAAATTTGGAGCGTGTACCTGAAGCTTGTTGGAGTTGGAGGTGACAATAATACATACCTTTGGTTGTCGTTGTGCTGTTGCTGCAGCAAGAAGCTGAGGCACTTGCTAGCGGCGGAAGGCGAGCCGGGGAGGGAGCCGGTGGGGGAGTAGGGGAAGGCGGCGTGGCCGAGCGCTGGCTCTTGGAACGGAGAAGGAAGTCCTGGCACTGCTGCTGCTCGGCGACGGCGGCGTCCATCTTAGCAGCGGCGAGCGCCGCATCGTCGTCGGGGAGGCCGCCGGCGTGAATGAACTTACAGCTGCTTCCGTTCTTGCAGAACCCGCGCGCGTAGTACAGGCACGGCTTCCAGCCGAAGTTGTCGCCGCCGAGGCAGACCTCGTGCGCCGACGCGCTCCGGCGGTGCCCGGGGACGCCGCCGTTGCCCCAGCCGGGGCCGTACGGGAACATGCCGCCGCTGTCGCCTGGACCGGGGCTCCGGCACTCCCCACCGTCGAAGGGGAGCTGGTGCGCCGGCCCGTCGTTTAGGAACGCGAGTTCCTCCTGCAGCTGGAAGTCATCCATGGCACGAGGAAAGAACGGCGCCGGTCCAGGCCCGCCGTTCACCGGGCTCGCCATCTCCTCGGCGACGCCATTGCTCCTCGAGAACACCGGCGCATGGGCCCACGACGACGGCGAGGACACCGACAGAGGGGACGGCGCGCCGCCACGGCCAGAGTTCTGCCGCGAGAGCTGGAACGGCGACTGGGTGGGCGGCGACCCGGGACTGGACGCCGGGAGCAGCCGAGCTCCCTGCGCGCCTTGGCCATGACGCTCTGGAGCAGCACCTCGGGGCCGAAGGCGAGGCGTATCATCTCCTTCTCGCCGTGGTCCTGGACGAGCAGGAGCCCCATGATCTTGGCTGCGTGGTCCGGGTCCAGCGCCTGGATCCGGGAGAACACCACCTTGGTCGCCTCGTAGGCGTCCATGGCCGCAACCAAGAAACGCCCAAACTCGCTCCCCCTCCTCCCACAGCAGCGGCTCACGGTCACGGGCTTCTCGCCTTCACCTCACACCTCTGCCTACTACGCTTTCTGTTGCGTGGCCGGCCTCTATGTATACAGAAGAAGCAGCTAGCTTCAAGGCGAGTAGTACAGGAGCACTAGCGTGCAGTGTTTTACAGGAGAGGGTACTAGTGCTTGGCTTGGACCGGTTGCTCGTTAGCCTCCGCTTCCCGGAGCTTGCGCCGAGCCAGCAGCTTCATTTCCCGAAGGCTTTGGTGCTTAGCCGCGGGAATGGCCTATCACCACGCTGCGCCCACCGCGGCCTTTTCTCGCCGCGCGGGGCGGGTTCCTCGGGCAGAGGACTTGGCTCGCGAGTGGCTCGGCGGGGCGGTGTGTAATTTCCGAGGGCTCGAGTTGCCATTGTTAACTGTGACGAGTGCCTCCAGCGGAAAAGCCATGCCGGTCTGTGATGGTTCTTGATCTCTCGAGTCTTGTCTTGTTTTAAAACAACCTGATCACGGTCACGGAGACATGGACCTTGGATTAGCATCAACCACTTGGTTCTCCTGCGTCCTCTCCCCTGTCCTGCGTTTTGCTGACTCTTTCTGTAGGAAATTGTGTCTTGCAACATTTTATATATTTACTACATTGTCCGGAATTAAACTTCAGTGTGGAAGCATCACGGAAATAATAGGGAATTAATGATGTGGAATTGTACTTAAGGAAATATACTTAAGGAAGCCGGTACAGCTATACTGGAACACAGTGTATATTAATACGCTGGAATAATACCCGGGAACAGTATAGAGCGGAATACCAGGTTGTCCATAGGATTGGCTCTATGGATTGTTAAAGTCTGCGAGTTTGATTTTGTATTCGAACTCGGCGCATGACTCACACATGCGTGTTGGGACCTAATTGTTTAACAGTAATAGGCTCGGTTAATGGCTGTTAATGATAGTGGTTGGTTTAACAAGTCACGAGTCCTATCTGGAAACAGATTGAGTTATCTGGAATTGGAGTCTATATAAAGGTCCCACCCTCTAGCCTCAAGATGCATTGTGAGCGGCACCACCGATAAGGCAGAGAAATAGAGTGTAGGCCGAATTAGCTCCAACCCTAATTTCTTACATTGGTATCAGAGCCGAGGTCGTGCGGTCGCCGGAAGTCCAATCCGCTGCAAAATCTAGGTCGCCGCCGCGCCGCCGATCAAACCCGCTACAAACTCTGCCCGTCGCGGTCGCCGTCTGCTGATCCGCGACGACCCGATCGTCGCCTGGTTGCGCTGCATACTCGTCTCGGGCGGAACGCGCGTTCATATGTCGCCGACCGGATCCGCTGCGCTGCACATCCCGAAGTACCAACGCGTGTGCGCGGTTTTTGTCGTTTTCGCCGTACGCTGTTCGCATGCTCCCGCTGGTGATCCGTTCCGTCTGCTCTTCAGATCGCGTGCTCTTGCTGGTGCTGATCGTTGATTCTTTGTTGGTCCCTGACGCCATAAGCGTGCACGTGGATCGAGGCTCATAAATTTCTCCACAGCCACGCAGGAAATCGTTTAGTGATTTTTTTTTTCTCCGCGTGGGGGTATCGAGGAACACAAGGAAATCGATTTGTTTGCGGACGGAGATTGCGCAGGAGTAATTCTTGCGCTACGGCTAAGGAAAGAAATCAACCAGCAGCAAGTTGAGACAGTTCACGTACGCAGATCATTGGAATCTTGGTGAGCTGCGTACGGAATACAGGAATTTTACTGGTGTGTACTTTGGTCATGCAGCCAGCATCTCACTCTATCCTTGCCCAATTCGTTTTTGCGTGGACGGATCAAGGAAAGCAAGAGACTGCCTTGTTTTCTCTTGGATAACACGGAGATTCAAGAAAGCTACTGTAGTGCTTACAGGCGAGTCATGCAGAGGACTGCTGCTTCGATTATTTATCTGATCAAAAAGTGACATCAAGGAAGTACTTTGTGTACGTGAAGGCTGCACGCCAAAGTCTTGGCTTGTTATCTTATTCATTCTACAGATCGATCGGTAACACTTTTAATCTCGCGTCAAATATTGTTTTCTCTGATGTTACTTAAACCTGTAGACTGGTGACTCAAATTACACGGTTTGGAAAGAAAATATTTATTATGTCATTGATATGTCTAAACCGGAAAAGTCACAGGGAAAGGAAAACTATGGAATTTGGACTAGGAAATAAACTAGTTCACATATTTATATTGAAATCAATTTTGATTATTTAGTTGTTAAATATGAGAGTGCACATATTACGTGGAATATTATGCGTAACCTGGAAAAGGATTTTTTTTAATCTTTTATTGGGCATTATATGGTTCCGGAGGAAATTGGAAAAAACTCCGAGGAAATTGAATGATTATCTTTGCCGGATGATTTTAATTGCTACGGTATGACGTTGTCACCGGAATATATATTGGTCTTGTTGGCATACTCTGGAATTTGTTGGAGTACTTAATTATTCTGGCGTAAAGACAAGAAGACGACATCAAGGATGTTTATATTGAAATTGCGATCACTTATTTTTGGAGGAAAATGTGAAATACTCCAATGGAAAAGGAAATGAACATTTACTCCACGGTATGTCCATTATTTTTTTGCACTAAATATTTGTTTGTAACTACTTTTCCATATAGTTGGATTGTGGACTTTGTATCTGCATCATAAATTGATGGAATAAAATGGCAAATTTAGTGATATGTGTAACTTTGGAATTGGAAATTATGCCATCAAACTCCTTTTGTGGAGGAAAATTATTATTGTTTATACATTCACCTACAATGGGAAGGAATTTATAGTTCATTATTGGAATTGGAATTATGTCATTATACTCTTTTGTGGAGGGAAGGTATCATTTTATTTTGTAGGACATGAATATTCACCTACGATGAGAAGGAATTTAATTTATACTTCTCTATCGGAATTTGTTGGTTATGTATGCTATCTGGAAAAGGAAGAGTGAAATTATTGCTCAATGAAAATCAGTGCATTATGGAATTTAATACAACGGACTCATTTATCTTGACAATCTATTGGAAGTTGGTGTACAAACTGTACATTTTGTGAAGATCACTCCATATGGAGGAATACTTGAAATAGGAACACATGCTCTGAAATTTATTGTTGATGAAATTTACGACTTGGTCATACTCTACAAACATAATTACGCTTGTTAATTATGGAATTATAAACTTTAAGTGGGAGGACTAACAGTTATGGATTTCTCTTCAATGTGACATTTGGTTTTACACTCCCATTAGAGGTTCAATTATTTTATCTCATTTACAACTTGGTCACATATCAAGGAACAGAATTAGTGGATTATTAATTCTGGAATTCAAAGCTTTAGTGGGAGGATTATGATACTTTATCAACACATATTTATGGTATTTTTTGAACACTCCTACTTGAGGTGGATATATTTATTTATTTCATGATTCACTTGATATGGTTATTAATATCTTTGACAATACAAGTCGAAAGATTTTTGTTGTATTAACATCTCATACTGAAGTGGAAAATCAGTTCATAAAAGGATTACAAGGTTTGAAACTGATTGGTGGGGGAAGTACACTTCAGGAATATTAATTGAAACTAAAGTGATGAGCATGGAATTATTCACCGCTGTCTGATGTCATATACTCCATGGTTGAATGGAGGAATACAACTCTTGGTTATTCACTGGATTATGAAAGCATTACATACTACTATTTGTTGAGTAATTCATTATTTATCACAGTCACTGTTTGTATTTTGTGAACTGGAAGGAAGTATTCTATTTATATTTTGGTAGTATGGAATTGGAATAATTGTTTACTACAAAGCACACCAAGATTTATTTCTAGTGGATCAAATGGTATTTTGTTTTGATCTGGAAATGAGAAAATTGGTGGAAAGTAGGAATATGATATATTCTCATGAAGGGTGTGTTCTAATAGTCACACCAGAATTTTATTTGTGTTAAACTCAAAGGAAGACACAAGTTAAACTCGCAACACTAACATGCGTAGGAAAAGTGGGAGGAATTATCCCAACATTAACATGCTTAGGAAAAGTGGGAGGAATTAAATTGTAACATCATATCTTTGCTACTATTGTGTATTATTTGAGGAAGTTACTCTATATTTTAGAGGAAAGAATATACTGAAACTTGTTGCTAATGTTAACTATGGGTGGAAACATTGCGGGAAGGAACAAACTCAATGATGAATAATAAAAGTCTGGTAACTTGTTATTTTACCAAACAACCGCATGCCTATAGGATGTTATTGGATGATTTATTTACAAGGAAGTTTAATGCAACATTCTTAGTGGAAGTTACAATTCTAAGTTTGTTGTTTAATTCTTTACACAAAGGAAATATTTATACTTTGTGGAAACTCTGAAATTTAGAGGAGGTGTTGTTGTTTAATTATTTGCACAAAGGAAATGTTATACTTTGTGGAAACTCGGAATTTAGAGTAGTTATTGTTGTTTAACTATTTACCCAAAGGAAGTGTTATACTTTGTGTAAACTCTGGAATTTAGAGGAGGTGGGAACAATGACAATGTTTGCTAATTGAATTGACCAATTCATGTTTTTTGGAACAAGCTTCACATCAATGGTATGTCAGGTCATATGGATTTATTTATGATGGAAGACAATCATATATAAAGGTTAGTGTTAATTGTTTTGTGTTATTGCTACATGTGCTAACTATGTTCTTATTGTTTTTGAAATATCACATTGATGGAAGTGAAGCTTGGTTCGGTTCTAACTTTCATATGAAAGGTATGTTGAAGCTTCCAATCTTTTGGGAGTGGAATTACATAGAGAATGTTTTGATACTTTTTTCTATGGAAAAGTGCAAACCTGTCATGTACCTTTTGATTAAGGGAATGATACTCTGCGAGGAATTATATTTAAACTCGTGAGGAAAAAGGAAGAATAATTGTCATCCTCAGTTATTGTGGGACATTATTCGTGCGACCTGAACTTAGCCATGCCACCGTAGTTGTTGCTATTTTTATTAGCACGGAAACGATTTGCTGGAATTATTAGCAAACGGAATATGAATCTTATTGAAATTTTTGGAATCACATAATGGACTTGTCGCGCAATGTCAAGGAAATATGGATTACTCATTATTCATTGATGATATCAACCTTCGACTACGTGGATATATCGACGCTATTTGTCATCTTGGTGAAAGGTAATCTATTTTATGTTATGTGTTAATATTTGCTTTTGTAGGTCTTTATGGTGTACAAAGGAAACATGATTTAGTACTTGTTATTTATGAAATATGAATACTTTGATGCATTAAGCATTGAAGGAAGGTCTATGGCTAAGGAATTTTCTGTATGAACTTAAAGGTCGTGGAAAGGTGCATCATAACCTGTTACTTTGTGATAATTTGACTCCAAAAGTCACAAAGGTTTATATGCAACGTGAGTGCACTGAAGGAAGGAATTAACCACACACCATGTTAATTGCATGGGAATTCACTTAGCTGAAATAAAATGTTTTCAGTCAAGTGGGAGATGTAGGAAATTGTGTCTTGCAACATTTTATATATTTACTACATTGTCCGGAATTAAACTTCAGTGTGGAAGCATCACGGAAATAATAGGGAATTAATGATGTGGAATTGTACTTAAGGAAATATACTTAAGGAAGCCGGTACGGCTATACTGGAACACAGTGTATATTAATACGCTGGAATAATACCCGGGAACAGTATAGAGCGGAATACCAGGTTGTCCATAGGATTGGCTCTATGGATTGTTAAAGCCTGCGAGTTTGATTTTGTATTCGAACTCGGCGCATGACTCACACATGCTTGTTGGGACCTAATTGTTTAACAGTAATAGGCTCGGTTAATGGCTGTTAATGATAGTGGTTGGTTTAACAAGTCACGAGTCCTATCTGGAAACAGATTGAGTTATCTGGAATTGGAGTCTATATAAAGGTCCCACCCTCTAGTCTCAAGATGCATTGTGAGCGGCACCACCGATAAGGCAGAGAAATAGAGGGTAGGCCGAATTAGCTCCAACCCTAATTTCTTACACTTTCGTCTACCTGTCACTAGTTTTGGTATGCCAGTACATGCAAAAGATAGCAAGCAAACAGCTTATTTTCAGTAGGCTGGATGATCTCACCGCCTCAAACAGGAAAAAAATGGGTTCATGAATTTCCAGGTCGGCGAAAATTGGCGGAAAGGTGGGCAGAAGCTAGCTGCGTCGAGCGAGCGATCCAGTCACCATTTCTAAGGAGAAGCTATCTTGATAGCGATGGGATAAACTACAATAGTGATATAAAACGAAACACGATGCGGCTCTCTTTTCATCATATCCAAATCATCGGTGGTGACTGTGGGATGCCATTGAGAACCTCGGCCAGAGCATGCTGGAGCTAGATCTATGCCACATCACCAACATCCAAGGCACGTTTTGTGCAATGCTTGTTTGTCTAATGCTTTAGAGCATCTCCACCGGGGTCTCCAAATTCGTGTCCGGCATCCCCAATGGAGGCCCAATTGGGGGTGCCGGACATGTGTCCGCCCATGTTTTTGACCCCGCCCACAGCGGCGCACCCCAAAGGCCCACCCCCAAATGGCCCTAGTTTTGAGCAATAGATCGGACACCTTGCGGGCGCACGAACCGCCGCCGGTTCACATTCGCGTCGCTTTGGAACACGGCGGTTTGGTGTGGACGTGCAACCGTCGGCGCGTCGCTTCGGGGTTGCGTTCACGCGGTTTCGCAGCGATATATCCACGCCGTCACAATCTCTCCACGCACCACCGCCCAAAACTCGCTCGCCATGTCGTCGCCTGAGAAGGAGCCCGTGGTGGCCGATCAGGAGCAGGACAAGGAGGTCGTGGACGTCGAGGCCGATCAGGAGTAGGACAAGGAGGCCGTGGACGTCGAGGCCGATCAGGAGCAGGACGCCGTGGCCGATCAGGAGCAGGAGGCCGAGCCTGCAACTCCATCACCGGCACGCCCTGCGTACTCACCGTGGGAGCCTTGGTCCCCGTGGCCGTCCCGTGCGGCTGGTGCACATGCAGAACCGGCCTCCCCCCAGGCAGCGGTGGCACCGAAGTGGGAGCAGGGACCTCCAGACGCGGCGCCGGCGGACGACGAGCCAGGAACACCGCCGCCCAATGCCGACTCCGATGACGAGGAGTAGTTTTCGGAATTTCTAGTTGTAATGATATGCAAATAAGTAGTTTCATGCATTAATAAAAGTGTCGAACTCGTCCGGCAATCAAACTGTTCAGCCGCGCCGGATTTTAAGTACCAAATCACGGCCATGACATAGTTTCGACCGCTCTGCAGAACAAGTCTCCAACACCGGCCATCAAAAAAGGGTCGACCGCGCCGAAGAACTAGTCTCCAATGCCGGCCATCAAAAGGGCCCCCCCCCCCCCGGCGCAATGGTGCATGCCGATCACGTGTCGGCTTCCTCCTCCTCGCCTTCCTCTTCGGACTGATCGAGCGCCGCCGCTTCGGCCGCCGTCTTCTCAGCCTGAATGCGCCTCCGTTCGGCCACGAAGTAGGCCTTCTGGTTGGGGCTCATGTCGCTCGTGTTGGTGGCCATGAACAGACGCTCCTCCTTCTTCTCCTGGGCCTTGAGCTTGTTCTTTTGCATCTTGAAGTAGAGCGCCCACTTCTTGTCGGACGCTTCTTGAATCTTCTTCTTCTCGACAGTCGACTCGGCAACGAAGATCTTCAACGTCTCTTGGATGCTGCCCGACGCCGCCGGCTTCTTGCCAGCCATGGCCGCCGCCTTGCACGCCTTGACTCCCATCTCTGGACGGTCCGCGCTGGCAGGCGGCAGGCTTCTTTCATCTCCCTCGGCGTTAGCGTTATACTTGACATGGCGCTTCCACTTCGGGCAGTCGCAAAGCTTCTCCCAGCAATGCATAAGCTTGTATGGCTTCTTTTTATTCATCTCCAAGTCGAGGTACATGTACTTGGCATCCTTCAACTGTATTGAACAAAAAACAAGTCAACAAACATGGCCGGTTACAAGTAAGCCGTAAGTTAAGATGACAAGCTGACCTTGTCGGCGTCATTCTTGCCACTCTCATCTCTATTCATGATTTGCTCATGGCAACCATGAAACTTGCTAGTGAGAGCCGCGATGACGCCCCAACGGCTCTCAACCGATTTGACATTGCGATCGGGCAAATCATCATTAGGTGGATACGACCTTCTTTCGGTGTAGTCCTTATGGATGCGTGCCCAATATGCATCCCTCTTTTGGTTGGCGCCCTTCGTGGTGCACATGCTCACATTCATCCACGCCTCGCACAACAACACGTCCTCCGTGTCGGTCCAAGTCCGGACTCTGTAACCTGCCTTCTTGCCGCCATCTTCGTCGTCGTCGCCGTCCTCTTCGTCACCCTCCCCTTCCTGGTCCTGGTCGTGGTCGCCATCTGATAATCCCCAAGAGTAAGGAATCACTGTAGCACAATTCGATAAGTATTTGAGTGTCGAACCCACGAGGAGCTGAAGGTAAACTATCTATTCTCTAAAGCCCTATAACCCTCTTATATGGCCGTTTGTGCAAAGCAATAAGTTTAAATATGAAAGGAACTAACTAATGAAAGCAAGTGATGTGGAATGGGTTTATCTAGTAACAAGTTTCTCAATCAAGTTTCAAACGCAAGTTTCTTAGAGCAAGTTTCTCTCAGCAGTTTTCTCAAGCAAGTTTCTCAAAGTAGCAAGTAGCAAATATCTCAAGTAGCAAATATCTCAAGGAGAAAATTTTCTAGCAATTGTTATTTCATTCGTGTGGTTGTCACAATTAGTGAAGCACATGTTTCAGTCTTAATTGTTTCTTCTCGGAAGGAGCCATAAATAGGTGTAGCCAAGTAAATGAACTAAAACCCCTTATGATGGATCTCATGGCCAAGTAAATGAGCACACAAGAATTATTAAGACATAAAAGTCCCACCATAGCCATAAGTTCTAAGGTCCCCCATATATATCCTCCAATAAAGTAACTTCATGACTCGGTCTCAGGTTTACATGTCCTCCCAAGTCTCCCTCACTCCATTAGATTACCGGTGATCACCTTACATGCATTCCCCAACATATGTGTGCACTCATATATTGTACATAAAGACAATCATAAAAGATAACAAAACTTGTATGCAACCAATCAACGAACTATTTCACTATTGCCATGAACAAATCACTTCTCAAACATAGATGGGGAGACACAATAGATCAAGGAAATAGTATATTGCATCATATATCATGTTTGCCAAGAGTTTACAGTGGAGAGATGGAGATGATCTTGCTGTAGATGTTGATGATGAACACGCCGGAGGGGGGTGGAGCCCTCCGGAGGTGATTCCGGCGGCGTTTCCCCCCTCCGATCTTCTCCGGCAGCAGCCTTCTGACTCTCTGTTTCGTGGTTTTGTGTTTCTCCGCCGCCTCCTCCCGAAACTCCCCGGGGACTATTTTTATAGCCGGTTTTAGGTCAAGACGAAGCCACGGAGACGAAAACGGACGGCATCGGAGCCAGGAGGGGGAAAAGAGGGGTCCTCACGCGGCCAGGGAATCTGACCGCGTGGGACCCTCTAGTTTCCAGCTGGTTGGGCTTCTGGTCTTCATTTTCAGCCCATTGCGTTCGTCTCGAAAATTCTGAACCGTGCTCTTTGGCCTTGCCTTTTTTGGAGTCCCGAAGCTCCCGGAAAGTCCGAAACACTAAAAAAGACGTTTTTTGGAAAACATAGTTAGAACCAAAAGAGGGGGGATTGTTTAGAAAATCCCCGAAATCATTATAAAACATGAATATAACATCATATAAGTTGCAAATATGTAGGAATATCTAGTAATAACATGCAAAGTTCATGTATGCATTTTACATGCATCACCATCCCGTTCGTCGCCCTGGCCGAACTGATCTGTGTCGGCGTGGACATAAGTTGCATCACCGGCAATGATTTCATTCATCACCTCGGCATCACCATCCTACGACACAAATACAACAATTTGCATCCGGCCGCCGCTCGCAATAAGTACACACACCAACAATTTGCATCCGGCCGCTCGCAATAAGTGCGCCCAACAAACAATCGGCCGGGAACACAATAAATAGCATGCACCTGGCCGAGTTGGTCGACCGCGTTGCCGAAGAGGAGGCTGCGGGAAGCAGTCGCGTCGGCGTTTGTGGCTGCCGTCCGCCGCATCGCCGGCGATTCGATGAACACCAACGGCGCCTCGTTCAAATCGAGGGCGTCGGGGGGGGGGGGGGGGAATCCGCGACTGCTGCGTCTGGTAGCCGGAGGTGTCGTCGAAGAAGCCCGGGGCAGACGGCGACCCGCAAAAGACGCCGGCGCCCCCCCGGGCTTGAGCTGCTTTGGCTCATGGCGATCAACATCTCGGCGGTCTCAGCAGCCGCCTTGTCCTTCGCCTTCAGTCGCCTCATCTGCCGAAGGTGGGAGGCAGCAGAGCGCAGGACGCCCTGGCTCAGCGGTACCTTTTTAAGCGGCACCGAATACTCCTGCGGCTCCCGCTTCATCGGCTTCTTCTTCGGCTGCGACGACGTCGGCGGCTTGCGACCCCCCTTGGGTTTCGCGAGGCCGACGGGCTTTGGCGGCATGGAGGCGGAAGGCGAGGAGCTCGCGGCGGCGGCGGCGCAAGGGTTTTGGAAATGGAGGGAAGATTGGGAATTTTGGCGCCAGGGGCGGCCATGTAGACGAAGGGGAATTTGGGTGTGCCGCGCTGTCTCTATGACGGGCAGGCCTCCCCTGTCAGACGCATGTCCGCCCCCATGTCCGGCACCCCCGAAGAGGCCTCCATGTCCGGCACCCCCGAGAGGGCCTCCAAATTTGGAGGCCTCTTCGGGGGTGCCGGACATGTTTTTGCTCGGGGTGACCCTTTGGGGGGTGCCGCTGGTGGCGTTTTCGGCCGTCCGGACCCCCAATGGGCCTTTGGGGGGTCACTTGGAGGCCCCCGGTGGAGATGCTCTTACACATTGGTGAAAACTCACTATCTGACCAGGTAAGTTTTCAGTATCTGACCAGGTAAGTTTGGATGAAAACAGTGTTTGTGCATTGTTAACTTTTTAGAGAAGTCGTTTTGGAGAACTTTTTTTCTTGCTGCCGTGAGGTTCTGATTGCTTCGATGGGAAAAAAAATCTACTATATTTCTTTTGTTTTTTTGGTGTGTGCATTTTTTAATGACTAAACTTGCAGAGGCTATGCGTATTTTGTATCTTGTTAATATTCACTTTATCCAAAAAGAGTTGTCTTTATATATCCCTGATCTCCCCAAAAAAGTCAAAAACTCTATTTTACAAATTTAGAGTAAATAAACTACTCCAAGAGCATAAGAGCCTCCTAAAAAATTTACTCAGATGTTTATAATTTATTGCTCATTTGCATATTTATCAATCCATTGCCGGCTCCTAAAAAACAAAATTGTGCGGGAGGGCTAACTAACTGAGAGGGACAACTTCCGTCAATGTCGACACGCAGTGTCACCTCTCCGACCACCGCGGCTACCATGGAGCCCTCCCCTGTGTTGTCAGGGTCAAGCCCAAGGTCACATGGCGCCATGGGTTGGCGTTGTCGTTGCGCTCTTTCGACGTCGCACCACCATGCCGAATGGGGGATGAGGCAGTTGGCTCCCCCGCCCTCCCTATCGCCCCCACCTCATCAGTACTTAAGAAGAAAAGGGCGCCGCGCAACACCGCAACATCCACGACGTCGAAGTGGAAGAGGGCCGCCACGATATCCTTGGTTGCGGCTCCCCAGGCACCCGCACGCCCTCATGCACCACCGGCGAACATGGAGGTGCCTTACCCGCTCGCCCCTCTCCTCCTCCCGGATGAACGCTAAACAGTCCACCCATCCTAGGATCACCAGCCATGGATCGCCTACCATGAGATAGACAGAAAAGCGCATGTTTTTCTTCTTCGTGAAAATCGTGAGGAACGATCCCTCATCGGTATAGTCCAAACAACAGAAGTAGTAAGCAAGTGTAATGGAATCAGCGGATTTAATAGCAGCTAAAATTTGAATCACCGATTAGGCACCTTATGGTGAGCGACTCTCCCGTGACCGTGAGCTGCGGACCATTAACCCACAGGATTGACACACCTCCTACTGTTACCTGGTCAAACGTATGCTCCAGGTAGGAGCGAACTGTTGAGACTGAATCAAACATAGACATGAAAGAACATGACAGAAGAGGAGACGATTGCCCCATCCCCGTCCTGTGCACGGATGGGAAATCAAACCGTGCTTTGTGTTGTGTGTGTTCTATAGCCGGAAACGGAGCATAACCGAGGAATTGTTTTTTAAATAATATTATTTAAACATTTATTCAAAAAATAGCACGCGTTTAATTTTTTTTGAAAAATAGCGCGCCGTCGTCATGGGCTATGACGAAAGCAGTGGTTGAGCAGGTTTCTTCTTTTTTTTTTGACAAGAAAACAGATCAACCATTACTCATAGTGCACAGCAATATCGCTGACAACTAAAACTGAAACGAAATCTGGAGCTTCGCCCTCCCATCCCGTGCAAGAAACATCAGCACGCATACCATATTGGGCTAAGGAGTGAGCAGCAGAATTGCAAGACCGAGGGACAAACTGGAACTCGTGGCTCTCGAACGAGGCAATGCATAGGCTGCGGACTTCCTTCAGAATTACCCCGATGGTAGCGAGGTCAGAACCCGATCCCTTCAGTGCTATAACCAAATTCTTGCAGTCTGACTCAAATATCAGTCGGTGAAGGCCAAGTCGGTGAAGGCCAATCGCAGCCGCTCCCTCTACAGCAGCATTACATGCTTCTGCCTCAGCTTGAAAGGCATCCTTCGCATGCAATAATCTCCCTGCTGCTGCCGCAGTGAACTCACCTTCATCAGACCTTGCAATAAAGCCCCAAGCAGCTTGTCCCGTCTCCTCAATGAAAGCAGCATCAAAATTCACCTTCACATGATTCACAGGTGGTTTACACCACGCCTCCTTTATCTGGGCTCCTACCAAACTTTCCCTGCAGCTAAAACTTTGTTTCAGTCCAGCCACCTGAAAGTCCATGCAGTGCCGCTGAACTCGATGACATATCTCATCTGCACTTCCCTCCTTACCCTCTGCATTCATTTTGTTTCTAGCTGTCCACCAGTCCCATAGAAGGAGCAGGTTTCTTCTTGGCACATGATAAAATAGCACTGTTTCCTCATGGCTCCCATGAAAGGAAGGTAACCTGCTGCTTTCTTAGTCATGTTCAATTCTTTGATTAAAATAAAAGTTGTTCAACCGTATCATGATTCGTGATAAAACATATATGAAATATATGCGCATCGACGAGTAGTTTCCATTCCCGCGATCGGTTTCGAGTTTGGTCGACTCTAACTCCTTAATTTTGGATCAAAATTCGCAAAATAAATTGACGAATTTTGTCAAATTCGTTGCATTTAGTCGAACGTTTTCATTTGACCGTTTGAAATTTTCTTGGACGAGTAGATGGATTTCACCCTTTCCCACAACTTTTATGTTTTAACCTTTTTGTTTTGATGAACATATATATATTTTCTCTCTAATACGTGTGTTTTTTATAGATGCTACAAAGAACATGTATATGTCCGTTTAAACAAAAATGTTTCAATTTGTGGGGAACGGGAATATCCATCTACTCATGAAAGGAATTTTCAAACGGTCGATTAAGTGCGATAAATTTGACAAAATTCGTCAATATTTTGTGAATTTCGATCCAAAATTAAGGAGTTAGAGTCAACCAAACTTGAAACCGATCACGGAATAGAACCTACTCGTCGATGCGCATATATTATATATATATATATATTATTACGAATTCGGTTGAGCAACTTTTATTTTAATCAAAGAATTAAACATAATGAGAAAGCAGCTTACCTTCCTTTTCGTCAGGAGCCACGATGAAACCTGCACTTTCCTCATGGGACAAGACGAAACCTGCACTTTCGTAATGGACCAAGACGAGAGCACACTGCTTTCGTCATGACCCATGATGATGGCGTGTTATTTTTCAAATTTTTGAAAACACATGCTAGTTTTCGAATAGATGTTTAAAATAATATGAATTTAAGAAAAATCCTTTGCCAGCCAGCCCTGCAAGTCCCTAGTTACAAATTTTTCATCACCATGCGTAGAGAGATAGCTGATGGTCTCTTTTAGTCCCATTCTTCTCTCCTGCACAAAAAGCACCAAGGACAGTGAACACGGTTTAATTGGAGCCCATGGACCTACGCAATAGTTTCACAAGCCATTGTAAATCAATTGTTTTGAACCGGAAAGTTTATTATGTTCCCGACCACTAGTGAACATGGTCTTTAAAAAATATAAAACACAATATTTTCAAGTTTCAAAAAATATTAAAAGATCCCGCAGGTATCCAATGGCATATCACACAAGCGTGCAAAAATCAATCTCAAATACTTTGTACTCTTCGAAAATGACAAAACTTGATAAATTTAGAGATTTGAAAGTATGCATATTTAAATCTACACTTTTGTCATTTTTGTGTAGCTCATAATATAAAGTATTTTAAGTTATTTTTTCACGTTTGTGGAGTACACCATTGGGTACGTCTGGATTCTTTTTCATTTTTTTTTAAATATAAATAATTTTTAAATTTTTTTAGGGAGCAGGATCACTGTAGCTCGGAGCATGAAACCTCCTCTTCGAATAATCTTTATTAACAAAAGAAATTGGAAGCAATTTGACGAATAGAAATAGTTTCCCTTGTAAAAGAAATACAATAGCGATTAACTGGATCGAGTATTTTGTCTATAAGAGCAAATTCACTAGTAGAGCCAACCGCTGGCTATAAAGCATTGCCACGTCATGTATAGTCAACATGTGTAATAGTTAGCTATAAAAAATATGTTAATCTATTAAGACATGGCCTACCTCTCACTCATTCTTTCTTTTTTTTGCGAAATAGATTTGTATTACTCCAAAACATCAAGAATTACAATCTCGGCGGCATATGCTCTGTAAACCCTCTGGACCAGAGGCGAGCCACGCTGCCTAATGAGCATTAGTTCTAGCATAATTTGCCATAAAATGACTACTAGTGTTCTGACATCTCTTAATATGAGTAATACAAGTCTGTCTAACCTTCATCAAGGTTTTGATCTCCTTTATCGTCATCGAATAAACAGATCGATCAATCTCTTTATTATTTAAAATATTGACCATCTCCAAACAGTCCACTTCGATCATCAATGGTTGATTGCACCAATTCAACGCCAACGAAATGCCTTCCAATAGCGCTTTTATTTCAGCATCAAGAGCATCCCTGCAGGAAATCAGCTCACGACAAGATGACAGGATAATATCACCCTTGTGATCACGGACAACAATCCCAGCTCCAGCATCCCCATATACGCCAAAAGATCCATCCGTGTTAAGTTTATACCAACCTTCAGGTGGTGGTGTCCAGCAAGCACTATCATCTAAGGGCTTCTGTGCCCTGGTTCACTCAACTTTCCTCGTCTGTGCCCTACTTGCTTAGTTTTCCTCGTCTGTGCCCTACATGACACTTTCGAGGCTCGGAGATGGCCAAGACGGCCGTTTCCATCAGGTCAACCTCCTTTGACCGTCACTTGGCCTGACTGGTGGGGTCGGCCTGGGGCACCTCGTGAGTTGACAAGTGAAACCGCTCAAGTGGGACAGGAAGGTGGGGACGGTGTGCCAGGAATCGAGTCTAACGCCAGGTTGGGATGTTTAATTTGGGGCTTTTCTAAAGTCAAATATACATCTCATAAAAGCCTACTCGACTTCAGAATGGCCCCAAGATTAACTATTTAATTTTGAACTTAATTACAAATATTCCGATGAATAATTTTGCACAGTACGTGCCAGGAATCGAGTCTGACTTCAGAATGGCCTCATTGTTTAGTGAGAATTCATTGATTAGTACTGTACGTCGTTAACACTGAAATTAAATTTGCACGTTTAATTTGGAGGATTATAAGACTTAAGTTAAATTTATAAACTGATTAGCAAGCAGAAACTGAATGGAAACATATAACTGTTTTTCACATTCGTTCATTACTAGTACGAAAGATTTTCATTACAACAGATTCATAACTAATTGCACTAACTACTAATTATTGCTAATACTGTTGGAGATATACCCTAGAGGCAAATAAATAATAAGGATTTATTGCATTATCTCATTAAGTTTATAATTAGTTTTATACCATGCTATAACTGTATTAATCGGAATTGTTAATACATGTGTGGTATGTAAACAAACCAGAGTCCCTAGTTAAGCCTCTATATAAACTAGTCCATCAGTCAATGGATGATCGTGATTTCCCGATCATATTGATTCATAACAGTTGATGATGGAGTCATTTTATTAGTAGAATAATTTGATGGACATTACCCGCCAAAGTATTGCAGAAGGATTGTATCACTAAGTTCAATATTGCAATAGGAAAGTAACGTGATAGCTTGTTCCTTAGACCGTGATATAATATCAAGTCGCTGCTTCTGGAAGATACTTTGATCGCATCAAACGTCATGTCTTATATAGTATGACAATAAAGGTGACACTTTCGGGTATTGGAAGGAGGTAGTCGGGGTGAGTGATCAAGAGCGGGATTTGTTCATCCGTGTGATGGAAAGATACTCTGGGCCCACTCGGTGAGATTATATCTGTAAAAGCTGCGCAGCGTATGACTAGATCATTGGAGATATAATATCACGGAACGAGTTAAAGCAACCTTGTCAGTAACGAGATAAAACACAACATAGGATGTTGACGATCGTGTCTCAGACAAAGGTAGTATCGATGGAACAAAGGGAGTGAACATATCATGTTAACGGTTCAACGACGATTTATTCTGGAATGCACAGGGGTCGTCATAGTCATCCAGGGCTCCCTGACGGTCATTGGCGAGCGAAGGGTCTAAACCATGTCTGGAGTATTCCCGAACCGTAGGGTAACACACTTAAGGTATTGACGATGCTTGGAGAACGTTTTGGAAACATCGGAATTATTTAGGTATAGAGAAAAGCGGTTCTGGAAAAGTTCCGGCAAGAACGGAAGGGTTCCGGGGAAGACCGAAGTGAGTTCGGAGTGATCCGGAAATTGTTTCGGAGTCACGGGAAATTAAATAGTATGTAAATATATTAATTATGGAATTATATATATTTATATTAATTTAATATTAAATAAAAAGGAGAAAAAATGGGCAGCCCACCTAATTGGGCCAAACCCCGGAGGGAAAGGCCCAAGTGGGGGACTTCCCCCCTAGGAGGGGGTGCGGCTGGGCCCTGGGGCCCATGCGGCTGCATGGGGGTGCGGCTGGGCCCCATGTGGCCGGCGCACCACCCCCCTCCTCCTCCTTTTGTTTAGTCCCACATGGACAATTGGAGGAGAGGTGCAACCCCTCTCTCTAATAAATAGGAGGCCGGATTAATTCAGAAAATACACAATAAATCCAGGAATTAATTCCAGTTGACCTAGGCTTCTCCCTTGTCCACTTCCACCCTCTCCGTCTCTCAGCGTATACGGTCCCACGTCTGGATTGTGTATACGGGAGACCTATATACCGTAGCGCGCCGTTGTGCCGCGGGATTCCACCCAAAGTTCTCGCTTCCGCTATCTCGGCTGGATCGGGGAGCCCGGAGGTCATCGTCAAGGTCCGTACGTGTGCAAGTACTCGGAGGTGCCGAACACGCAGGCTCGGCACCGGAGCATCGTCGTCGCATCGCCTCCTTCTTCGTCGCGACAAGTTCTTCACGACCTTGAGGTCGGCTACGTACGTCTTCATCGGCAACGCTTGTGCGGGAGCGTATTTCCCGCTTATCGGTCTACAAGGGTACGTGTCTGATAACTTCTCCGTTACAAGCATTACTAGATAGATAGATCCTGGCTAGTTTTCGGTGTTGCAATAGCTAGAAAAATTATTGTTTTCTGCTACGAACCCCATCAGTGGTATCAGAGCCGATCTATGCGTAGTATTGCTGGTACGGTTAGAACACATGTTGAACGTGGGCATCGATTCTATAATTATTACCCTCTCGCGTGCACTTGCTAATGTTGTCGGTATCGAGTTGATGAAGCGGCCCGGACTGACCTTACGCGTACGCTTACGCGAGACTGGTTCCGCAACTGACATATGGCTTGTACCATATATGCGGCTAGCGGGTGTCTGTTTCTCTCTCGTTAGATGGGTTAGCATTTTCAATGGACGGCCCTGAAAAGGGTGTAATAGAGACAATTATTTAATCGTTGTTGTGGTTGTATGTTCGTAGGTAAGAAACGGTTCTCCATGAAAGCCCTAGCAGCCACGTAAAACATGCAAAAGTTAAGGTAGAGATCGTGTAACTTTGTTTTGCAGTGGGGCATTTTAATATGACATGGTTACTGATGGGGGGATGCCCAACCGGGTAGGCCCAGAACCCCGAGTCGGCCTTCAAGGCCGGGTGGCCCAAAGCCCACCCGGTGTACATCTTCCAGGATACCGGGTCCCCGAGGATCCCGGTATGACGGCTCGGGGAGGCGGCAGCAGATATCTTGGAATCAGTCTGCGATTATGTATCCCGAAGAGTGCGCTCCACGAAGCCGCACTTGTAGGCAGGATAGCTAGCGCCGCCAGCGGAACCCGTCATTCCCTGTAAACCCTAGCCGGCTCCCTATATAAAGCCGGCAAGGAGCAACCCTAGAGGCAGACTCATCTCATTCCATAGCCTCCGGAGCACCCGCAAGCTCTGGTGCGCACACCATTGTATACCCCATTCAGATCCAAATACATACAAGCAGGAGTAGGTCTTTACCTCATACAGAGGGGCCGAACCTGGGTAAACTCTGCGTGTGCAACCTCTCTGTGAATCCTACGTCGCCTGGCTCACACCCGAGTTAAGCCACCCCGTATGGCATCTGCCGTGATTACCCCACGACAGTTGGCGCCCACCGTGGGGCCAGCGATCGCTGGAATTTACTTCATGGAGAGTCATGAACCCGGCACTGGCGTCTACTTCAGCCCTCAAGCCATGTCGGGTCACGGTGACATCGTCACCGGCAGCTACTTCGAGCACGGAGGGATCGGCTACGTCGCCGATCCACACACTTGGGGCAGGCCCAACTACGCCCCGATCACTCGCGCGATGGCTATCCCGTTCGGGACCGCCGTCACCGCCTACGTCGGCTTCTGCGGCTCGGATGAGGAAGGAGTCGCCAACAACTACGATGGTACTTCCTCCCCCGTCGACCCGCTTGACGAAGCCGCTGTCGACACCGCGGCTGCAAACCACTTTGCACCCGCCCCATCTGCCGAGACCGTCCAGATCTCGAACGACGACGACACCGGGTCGATCTTGCCCGTTCTCGACTACGAGTCGGAGGGCTCGACCGATCTGGCCTCGGACGGCACGGCAACACCCGCCCACATCTACATGACGGGCGAGGCGGCAAACTCTGCTGCCGCCAAACCTGCGGCAACAAACGCCGCCACAGCAGAGGCCAACGCGCAGAAGCAGCGCGACCAGGCACGGCGCGAGCAGGAGGCTCGCGAAAAGCAGCAACGCGACGAATCTCTCGCCGCCCTGCGAGGACAAGCAGGTCGGGCGGCTGACCCGCTCAGCACCCCGATCACGCCGGCGAACGTCGTCGACCAGGCGACACAGCTCGAGCAGCTGCGCCGGAAGATGGCCCTCCAGCAGGAGGAGATCCGCCAGAAGGAGCTGGAGGTCGATGCTCAGTCGACCGCTCTCTCCGCGGTCACTCGGCATCACAAAAACCGCAAGTCGCGGCTTAATCCTGATGCACCAACTCGCGCGCTCGACAACGCCTTCGCGCGCGAGACAGAGCTGGAAAGGCAGCGTGACGAGTGCCAGGGCCCAGCCCGGCGGCTCGAGTCAAGTTCCGCCTCAACCTCGCCCGACGATGCCGCCTCCGGCGCCGCGGCCTCCTCCGAACCCGGCTCGTCCTCAACCCCAGCCGCGGAACGACGACGACGCCGACCTCGCGATTTTCGGCACCCCAGTCGATTGCATGACTGCAGCCGCCTCTCTCTTCAAGAGGATCCGGGTCAAGGACAACCCCTTGGAGCAAGGGGTGCAAGCTGGTGGACAAGGCGCTGGAGCTGCAGGAGAACATGTCGCAATCTGACGGCAAGCTCTACTCCAGATCGCCACCCAGCGAGAAAACGGCCTCGGCACCACACCGAAGCCAGGGAAACAAGGGTTCCCCCAGGCGTGACGCTGCCCCACAGCCGCCACGCAGTCGGCACGAGGAGCCGGCAGTGTCGAGCAACGCGAGGGCTGGAGGCAACCCGCCTCGGCTCGCCCGCAACGACGCCCGGCACACCATCAACAACAACCAGGCGCAGGCACGCTCCAATCACTCCGCTCCGGATCTGCGCCACCACCTCAACGACAAGCGCGCCGAGGCGACGCGCAACAACAACGACGACGACGACGTCGGCCCTAGATGCTTTGGACCCGCCATCAGAGGCGAGCGTTTCCCTAGCAGCTTCAAAGGACCGAGAGAGGCGCCCAAGTACAACGCTGCCATGAACCCGGAAACTTGGGTCCAGGACTACTTGGCCGCCATGAGCATCCAGAACGCGTCTTCGCTCTGTTGTGCGCGCTATTTTCCTCTCATGCTTGAGGGAACGGCTCGCACTTGGCTCAACAACCTCCCCAGGAACAGCGTCAACTCCTGGGGCGAGTTGAAGAGGCTCTTCATCACCAACTTCGAGGGGACCTGCAAGCGCCCGGCCACGGTCGAGGACCTCAAGCGCTGCGTCCAGAAGGAGGGCGAGTCCACTAGAAAGTGGTATCGCCGAGTCGCCGACCTCATCAACTCGGCAGAACACCTCAGCGTCGACACGGTGCACTCCCACCTCGAGGACAACACCACCTTCGAGTCGCTCAAGCAGAAGCTGCGGCGCTCGCACAAGG
Organism: Poa pratensis; assembly: GCA_947311845.1. NCBI lineage: Eukaryota > Viridiplantae > Streptophyta > Magnoliopsida > Poales > Poaceae > Poa > Poa pratensis. The sequence continues at coordinate 77,068,096 of CAMZMU010000096.1, read as the reverse complement.
GTGACATGACGATGGGCCAGCTACTCGCCATCGTGCACAAGTACGCCGAGTCCGACGTCACCAAGGACGACTCCGAGGAGGACGACGACGAGAAGAAAGGCGGCAAAAACAAGAGCAAGGCCAAGCACTCCAGCGCTCATAAACGCAAGGGTGACGGCGGCTCCGAGCTTGTAGCCGCCACGGCTGCAGGGGGCCGCGGCTTCAAGAGCCAACGCGGCAACTTCCCGCGAAAGAAGCTCACCGCCACGGAGATCCTGGCCATGCCGTGTAGGTATCATAGCCTACCCGGCAAGCCAGCCGGCCACACCACTGACGAGTGCAGCTGGACTGCAGAAATCGTCAAGGCCAAGACCGGTGCCAAGAAGCGGGCACCCGACGGAGACGACGACGGTGAGCAGCAGCAGGGCATGCCTCCCACTGCCGGCTTCATGGGCCACACCTTCGTCGGCCTCGATTCCAGGCGGGAGGAGAAGGTCATACGGCGCGCCGTCCACGCGACTCTGCCAGACGTGCCCCAGTGGCTCGACTGGTCAGAGCAGCCGATCACATGGAGCCGTCAAGACCACCCGCCCCGCGTCGATTACCCGGGCAAATTCGCTCTGGTGGTCGCGCCCCAGGTCAAGGGCTACATCTTGACCAAGACATTGATGGACGGAGGGTCGAGCATCAACATCCTCTACTACGAGACGTTCCAACGCATGAAATTGCGTGACGAACAGCTAGTACCCCCATCACCACCTTCCACGGCATCGTCCCGGGAAAGAAGGCCTACCCGCTAGGCAAAATCGCACTCGACGTCGTCTTCGGCACCGCCAAGAACTTCCGGCTCGAGAAGATCTGGTTCGAGGTGGTGAACTTCCGTAGTTCCTACCATGCGATCCTCGGGCGACCCGCCTTTGCCAAATTCATGGCAAGGCCCTGCTACGCCTACCTGAAGATGAAACTGCCGGGTCCGAACGGCATCATCACTGTACACGGCGACGTCGACCGCGCCATCGAGTGCGAAAAGGGCAACGCCGTCTTTGCCGAGTCCGTCATCGCCACGGAGCAGCTGGAGCAACTCAAGCTGCAAGTCGACCCCAACGACATGACCATCGTCAAGAAGCCGACTCTGGACTCACGCGACAAGTTCCAGTCGGCACAGGAGACCAAGCGCATCCCGCTGGTCGAGGGCGACTCCTCCAAGACGGCGGTGATCGGCTCGCACATGGACGTCGCATAGGAAAGCGCGCTCTGCGACTTCCTCCGTGAGAATCGGGACATCTTCGCATGGAAACCATCTGACATGCCAGGCGTCCCGAGGGAGCTCGCAGAGCACAAGCTCAACGTTGACCCCAAGCTGAAGCCAGTGAAGCAGTTCCTGCGTCGCTTCACTGGTGAGAGACAGAAGGCTATTGGCGAAGAAATAGCCCGGCTCCTAGCTGCCGGGTTCATCGCCGAAGTCATACACCCGGAATGGCTTGCCAACCCGGTGCTCGTTCTGAAGAAGAACGGAACATGGCGGATGTGCATCGACTACACAGGCTTGAACAAAGCCTGTCCCAAGGATCCATTCGCATTGCCACGCATCGATCAGCTGATCGACTCGACGGCAGGGTGCGAGGCGCTATGCTTCCTCGACGCCTACTCCGGGTACCACCAGATCAAGATGGCGCCCGAAGACAGGAGAAGACGTCTTTCATCACGCCCTATGGCGCGTTTTGTTACGTCTCCATGCCCTTCGGCTTGAAAAATGCCGGAGCGACTTACCAGCGGTGCATACAGAACTGTTTGCACGAGCAGATCGGCCGCAACGTCCACGCATATGTGGACGACATCGTCGTCAAGTCCAAGCTGAAGACAGACCTGATTGCCGACCTCACGGAGACATTCACCAACCTCCGCAAGTACAGGATAAAGCTCAACCCGGAAAAATGCGTCTTCGGCGTACCCGCGGCAAGCTCCTGGGCTTCATCGTCTCCGAGCGAGGCATTGAGGCCAACCCAGAGAAGATCAAGGCGATCGAAGCTCTGAAGAAGCCGGAAAACCTCCGGGACGTGCAGCGGCTCACAGGCTGTGTCGCTGCCCTCAGCCGTTTCATCTCACGACTCGGCGAGAAGGCCATGCCCTTGTACCGGCTCCTCAAGAAGTCGGACACGTTCACCTGGAACGACGAGGCAGACGCCGCCTTGACGGCACTCAAGAAGACGTTGGCCGAGGCGCCGATCCTCGCATCTCCACTGGAAAAGGAGCCGATGCTCCTCTACATCGCTGCGACCAACCGAGTCGTCAGCGCGGTGGTCGTCGTCGAGCGCAAGGAGGAAGGCCACGAGCAACTGGTCCAGCGGCCAGTTTACTACGTCAGCGAAGTCCTGACGGATTCGAAGCAACGTTACCCGCACTACCAAAAACTTGTATACGGTGTTTTCTTTGCTTCAAGAAAATTGCGACATTACTTCATGGGCCACCCGATGACGGTGGTCAGCTCATCTCCCTTAGCTGAAATAATCCGCAATAGAGAGGCAACTGGGCGCGTCGCCAAATGGGCCTCCGAGCTGCAGCCTTTCGGCCTCAGCTACGCAGCCCGCACTGCGATCAAGTCGCAGTCACTATCCGACTTCCTCGTCGACTGGATGGAGACACAGTTGCCGGCTCCAACCTATGAAGCCGGCAGATGGACCTTGTTCTTTGACGGGTCAAAGATGTATGAGGGCTCGGGGCTGGAGTCGTCCTCACTTCTCCCCAAGGCGACAAGATGCGATATGTGCTGCAGATACACTTCACGTGCACTAACAACGTCGCCGAGTACGAAGCCCTCCTACATGGCCTACGCGTGGCCAAGGAGATGGAGTTAGCCGTATCAAATGTTACGGCGATTCCGACCTCGTCGTTCAGCAAACGATGGGGACCTGGGATGCAAATGATCCCAACATGGCGGCTTACCGCCGGCTCGTCGATCAAGTCGGCGGCCACTTCGCCGGCATGGAGCTGGAGCACGTCGACCGAGAAGAACGAGGCCGGTGACCGCACTCTCCTCGCTTTCGGGTCGAAGCGGGACGAGTCCCACCCGGCGTCTTCCTCGACCACCTGCACAAACGACTGAGGGAACCCTACATCGAGTTCCTCGCCACCAAAAAGCTGGCCAGCCGACGAGGTCCTAGCACGGCGAGTCGTGCGCCGGGCCTCAGCCTACGCCATCATCAACAGCGAGCTCTACAAACGCAGCACATCGGGAGTTTTCCTCCGCTGCGTCAAGCCGGAAGAGGGAAGGCGCATCCTTCATGAGATCCACTCGGGAGATTTGCGGCCACCCGTCGGCGCTCGCAACCTGGTCGCCAAGGCGTTCAGGGCACGGTTTTTTTTCTGGCTCTCTGCTCAACAGGATGCAGTCGACATCGTCCGTCGGTGCATCGGGTGCCAGAAGTACCCCGGCAGGATCACCTACCCGCCGCGGCTCTGAAGACCATCCCTCTGACTGGCCATTCGCAGTCTGGGGAATAGACATGGTGGGCAAGTTCAAGACAGCTCGCGGTGGCATTACACATTTGCTCGTCGCAGTCGACAAGTTCACCAAATGGGTCGAAGTTGAAACCTATCAAGAAACTCGACGGCAGACCGCAACCCAAGTTCCTCCAGAAGCTCATCTTCCGATTCGGCTACCCGCACAGCATCATCACTAACAACGTACAAATTTTGCCGAA